>APFE031414553.1:9490-70630 GCA_000404065.3 Pinus taeda | reverse complement strand
TGATGAGGGAAGTCCAAGAGTAGCAAGGGTCAAGCGCCACCCTTGGCTATACATACCCGTCCCATTGTATGAGCAAGGGATTTTCACCTCGTCTGCTCCCAGATAATATTGAGAATTCAATCAGTTATTTGAGGAGCTAGGAGTGCCTCCAATGTCCCATGACTAGGACTAGTGGTATATGTTGTACATATGTGTCTTGGAAATTTTTCATAACACAAAATAATGTTAAGGTCAAAAAAATTTCATGTATGTTTCATAGATTTTAGTAAGACTATTATTTCAACATTTGTAATATTTGTTTCACCTATACTAAGATAGTTGAAGTACTTCGGTTGTTTTAGTACTTAAATTTCTGGGAATGTGCTATATTGGTTATCATTGTTGTCTAGTCCTTGTGGACTACTCCACAAGATATTAGACAAACCTTTATTTTTTACTAGTTATAACGACCATCACATCCATATGGCCTACTCTATTGGTTGGTGTACACATTTTCCCTTCTTGTTATAACACCATTTACCACCCTTGTTATTTGTGATGCTTGGTATATGGCCTAGGGCAACCCCTCCTTCCAGACTTGGTCCAAATATTTTAAAAACAGTGTTTTATTCCGTGTACACTAATTTTCCCTAAGATAAAAGCATGTACACATGGGTTAGTCAATACCCAACCTGCGTATATTTGTTAAAACACTTAAAAAAATTAAATTTCCTTAATTCTAGGCAGAGTTCATGGGTTTTACCTATTGATTACCTCCTATTGCCCATGGCCCAAGTTTTTCCCAACTATTTCCCAAATAAAAACCTAATTGGGAGAAGTATAAATAGAACTCTATGGGAATGCCCTAAGGAGGAGAAGGGATAGAGTTATTATACTGATATTATCCCTGACTGAGTCTAAAATATCCCTGTGCTTCATGAACTTCCCAAAGTTTCAGGAAACCCTTATTTTCTTTATTGTTGATATTCTCCCTCTTGCTTGAAATGTCATGGTATTGGTTATGGAAGGAGGTTGTTGAAGACTCAGACTGGATGGATACAGAAGACGGTTCCGCTTGGAGCTAGAAGAATAAGACTCAGGTGAATTCTCTCCATGTTAGTTATAGCTTTCTACAATAAAAAGAAGCGTTGTCTTGTTTCTGAGATTAACTGTGTTTAGGCATCAAATAGCGTTGTAATTCATATATGAATGTTATTTTGATGTATAACTAATCATTTCTCTTATATGATACAAAGTTAGTTTCATTAAAATGCTTTATCTATATACTGGTATGTATGTTTGAATTGAATGATTTTCAGGATTGAAGATCATCAGGAGTTGCAGAGGGTCTGAACCCTAGAGGGTCTACCCAAACGAAGGACATCTGGTTATGGTCACTCTCATATAGTTTGTTTATAAAAGCATGCTTCCTAAGTTGTATGAGTGTTTATTACTGTATTTTTCTCTTGCCCTATTGGGGTTCCAACCCAAAGCCCTAGGGTACTTACTCTAGTTTTAATGACTATCACATGCTCTATGGACTATTGTGCTGCATGCTAGACATACCTCTTTTGGCTTGCATGTGTCTCTTCTTGGGTGGTACTACTGCTTCTCACTTAGAGGCTCACTTTATTCTCGCCCTTTATAGATAAAGAACCTAGACAAAAGTTACATTATGCACTCTGTAGGCACACTCACCTCAATTTTCGAAGATTCCAGCATAACACTCTCATGTGATGAATAATAAGAGCTAAGGAAATTCTCTAAGACAATGGAAACCGGGCCATCGTACTAGATGGGACTCCTACACCAAACGGTGTGAGGATTAGTTGAGACTTCATACTGAGGAGATCCCCTAAATTTTCGCGGGTTTAGCACTCTCAAAGTTTATGGCACTATAAGGAGGGCCTCCAGTAGTTGACGGATGATTGTCCCACCAACCCGACTCGTCCATAATCCTGTCAAGATAGTAACATTCATGCCTTCTGTTGGATGGTTCTACCTGAGTCGATGTATCCACTTGAACTCCTCTCTGCTCCTCCATTTATAAAAGCTATGGATAAGTGATATTTTTTCCATAAGAGAAAAGAAAATCTACATTGAAAATCATGAGATATTTTAGGGATAGATTGGGTCATTTATACAGTCCTTATTGAGTGGTTTTAGAATTTAGAAAAATATGATCTATGGATGATTTATGAAGTGATTTTTGGATTTAGGAAAATCTAATTTATGGAATGATTTATGGGTGATTTATGGAATGCTTTTAGGATTTAGAAATTTTATTTCATTTTCTTAGTTATAATTTTTGTAAGCCTATGGGAAATGAGAACTAATTGTAGAAAATCAGCTATAGAATTGTAGCTGATCAAGAAATTTAATCTAAATCAAGGGATAGAATTCTACTCTACCACTCTCCATAAATTAATTCACAATTTAGAACAACATTCCCAAACATACATCAATCACATACACAAGTACATAGATGTATTTAGGGGAAACCAACTGGTAAAAATGCCTTAAGCATGTTTGAATTAATCATTTGAATAGATGAATTATGACAATGGCTAGCTCCAACTCTATGCTCAAAATTTAAAAGAATAATTGTTATCTCTCCTCTCAATGAACAAATCTGGCCAACACTTAGCCTAAAATCATCTCACCTAGCCTCTTATTTTCTTGCATAAATGTTGAGAAGATTAGCCCTTATTCTTTAGAAATTTCCTCCAAAATAATTCTATAATTCCCAGGGATTAATCATTGATTACATGTAATGCCTATACACTCAATACTATTCTACAAATAATGCTACACTACCTTGGAATCTCTACCATAGGTTACACATTTTAATTCCTTGTATGCATGACCTATTTTGGTTGATTGAATAGTTAGCTAGATGATCTTTGAGTTAGATTATTGTCCCATTGCACCATTGACCTCCAACTAGTTCTATTCACTTTTAGAGCAAGTCTAGCTAAGTACAACTGGAAATAACTGAACCAGATTTCTATAAAGTAACAATCAACACATGCAATCTAAACTCCGATCCAACTAACTCAAATTTACTAAACTAATTGAATGACAAGAGCCATGTCACCTTAGTACACTACCTCCAATTTGTCTATTGATGTGTAAATTTTGAAGTTTCTCTATTTTACCAACGCTAAGTCAAATTGAGGCTTTCTTGTTACACTTCTCAACACTCCCTCTTAGAAAGAAAGGGATTATCAACCACACCTATCGTGCACCTATGGAGTTTAAACTTCCCTCTTGACAAAGCCTTTGTCAATATCTCAAAATCTTATTACTGAGTCGGAATGTACTATAGAAACATTATCCTCCTCTTCACATAGTCCCACAAATGGTGATAATAAATATCTATATGCTTGGATTGATTATGAAATACCACATTGTCATAGAGACTAATTAAAATCTTATTATCACAATATATCATAGTTGGATCCATCACGAGACCAAATAATCCCACAAGTACCCTTCTCATCCAGATCTCCTCACATATTTCTTAACTTTCAACCATGTGTTCAACATCTACTGAGCTGAGCGTAACAAATATTAGGTTCTCGCTGTAATAGAAGATTGCTATGGAGCTAAAACTAAACATTTCTCCTGATGTAATCTTTCAGACAAATAGACTCCCTGCCTAATATGCATTTTTGAAGCCATGCATTTTCACTCCCTATGTTAATCTGTAACATAATCCATACTAGGTAGTGCCTCTGAGGCACCTATTGTAGTGAATACAACACCCTCCGATATTTTGGGTAGTACCCAAATTTTGGAGCCTTCCTTGGTTTTTCCATCATGGTTGCAAACACTTAGGCTCAGTCCATGAGCTCCCTTTGAGTCTTTTCACCACTTTTTCTTGTTTGACCAAATGTCATATTTTGGCATGCTAATTTATTTTTCATGACTTATTGTCCTATTCTGTTGATTTCAAAGATTTTCCTATATTTGTTTGAGTTGTCCTAGCTATGTATACATCTATATCACTCATACACAAAGTTGTAAGCACTATCACACAAGTGTTGTCACGGTCATCTGAACGTCTCTCTTAAGTGTCACACTTGTCGCTCTTAGCTATAGATGGTCTCACAGAGCAAAATTCTTTGTCTTATTGTCCCAATGGTCCATGGCATCATGTTGTTGAAGTATGCCAAATGTTTTATCAGAATGTCGAGTCCTAATGGGTACACTTTCTTCCCACACTTAGCCACTTTCCTAAAAACCCTTCTAACTGGATAACCCCCCTCTCACGGGACACTAACTGAGTTGCAATTTCCAGTCTCAGTCGATTGTGATAATGATCTGCTACTTGGAACTATGCAGTGCTTGAGGTTGTCCTTCAGGATAGTTGCACTACACAATCCTAGAGGTGAGCAGCTTGCCTTCCTTCCGTGAATTGAACAAAAATTGCATCAGAACTAGACAGAAAAAAGAAGCTCACGAAAGAGCAAGAAAAAGGAGCACATGCACATAACCATCTTACAACATTAAGACCATTGAAGACCCCATAGCATCAAGCCATGTCAAGGAAAAGACAAATCACATCTAAGAGCACATCCATCACAAAAAACAAGAGAAGCTTGACATTTCCACCATAGTAATCGTCCATGTTACTAGTTTCATGTCAAATTGTGTCATGAGTTGTCAGGGCCACAATTCTACTATCATTTATGTTGTAATTAAATGTAATGTAGAGTGAAAGTCCAATGGACCCACACATGAAGATGAAGAGTCATGTTAGTTGAAAATTCATAGGAAGTTGAGCGATGATGAGGGAATTCCAAGAGTCACAAGGGTCAAGCGCCACCCTTGGCTATATATATCCATCCCATTATATGAATGAGGACTTTTAACCCGGTCTCCTCACACATAACCTTGAGAGCTCAGTCGGTTATTTGAGGAGCGAGGAGTGCCTCCAATGTCCCACAATCGGGACTAGTCATATATGGTGTAAATATGTGTCTTGGAAATTTTTCATAATACGAAATCATGTTAAGACCAACACATTTTTATGCATGTTTTGTAGATGTAAGTAATACTATTCTTTCGACATTTGTAATGAATATTTATTTCACCTATGCTAAGATAGTTGAACTAATTCAGTTGTTTTAGTACTTAAATTGTTGGGAATGTGTTGTATTGGTTGTCATTGTTGTCAGGTCCTTGTGGACTACTCCACAGGATATTGAAAAAACCTTTATTTCTTACTACTTACAATGGCCATCACATCCGTATGTGCTGGTGTATGTGTTTTAATGATTATCACAACCTCTCACTTAGAGGCTCACTTTACTGTCACCCTTTATAGTAAGAGAACCTAGAAAGAAGTTACACTATGCACTCTCTAGGCATACTCACTTCAATTTTCAAATATTCCAACATAACACTCTCATGTGATGAATAATAAGAGCTAAGGAAATTCTCTAAGACAATGGTGATAGGGCCATCCTACCGAATGGGACTCCTATAGAAAATTGTTGGAAATAATACTGAGAGGGGAGGTGAATCAATATTATCAAATGAATAAAACTTTTTCATTTCCATACTTAGATACATATACGCTACTTCAACGCAACTGTGTCTAATGCAACTAGCGTATATCCAGAATACTTATGATTCAATTAATCCATTAAATGTTGATCTTTAGTTAGTGCATCAGAAATTCTTTAACCATATGTATACTAAGCAGGTGCAGTAAAAAAGAACAGATCATTACACGCAAGAAGCACAGATGAACACCATGATATAAGGTGGAAACCCAATGTGGGTGAAAACCACCTGCTACAAGTCGTCTCTATCTTCTTTTAATAAGAAACTTCCTTTACAATAGTTTTGTACTAGTGCAGTCTTATACCAGTATGCAGGCTTCTACCTACAGAAGGCTACAACCTTCTCTCGTTCTCTAGACTCTCCTGGAAAGGAGCTACAACCCCCTTAGCTCTTGTACTAGCCGATCCACTTACTAGTACGTAGGTGCTGGCCTACTAAAATGCTCCAACCTTTACTCATTCTCTAGTTGCTACTGGAAGGGAGCTACCACCCCCTTAGCTCTTGTACTAGATGATGTACTAGTACGTAGGTGCCGACCTACAGAAGGCAACAACCTTCTCTTTCTTCCTCTAGGTACCACGTTTCATACATTTTAAGACTGGATACTACTAAAGCACAACACTATAATCTGAATGCCACATTTCATCCAATTTTCATATTGGACCCATCAATATCATTGAAGCACAGAACAATCAATACTAGCATCATCAATTTCTGAATCACTGAAACACTGAAACCCTGTCAACAACACAATCACCAGAACACAGAGCAGACTACAGAACTCTGCAATAACAATCAAACCCAACTGCAACTTCAAACATCATACTTCATTATGTATACGCTACTACGATGAATCAAACCCGCGTATATACGCGCTTTCGTCAAAGCCAACCCGCGTACAGATCTATACATATTCAATCATGACTTTGTGGTTGTTTCAGACATCAGTCATACCGAGATCATGACATGCGTACAATAAAACATGCATCAATAATTCAGATCTAGTCTATCCATGATCAAACCATATAAAGATGATTCATTTCAAACCATTTGATCTCGATCTATCCTTAGATCGTGTTCTCCATTAGCCGGTGAGATCCCTCCTTAGCTCAAATCAAGCAATGCATCATAACCCATATCCTGCATACTGGATCTCATACTACATTAGATATTCAAGTCTTTTTCCATACATTTGCCTAATGATCTTCTTCTCCTTTTATAGTCTTAGGCCTTACTCAATACCATGGTCCAAAACTATAACAAAACAATACCACAGACCCAATACTTGGGTTCAACTCTTTTGGATGCAATACCACGGACCAAAACCATAGGCTCAAAAGTTGTCAGACTAATACCATGAACCAACCATAAGATTTCCCATGTGCATGCACTTTTCTCTACATGAAAGTGCATGAACTTTTCTCTGCATGAAAGTGCGTGAACCTTTCTTTGCATGAAAGTGCGTGCACGTTTCTCTGCATGAAAGGAACTTTTCTCTTCATGAAAGTGCGTGAACTTTTCTCTACATGAAAGGAACTTTTCTCTGTATGAAAGTGCGTGAACTTTTCTCTGTATGAAAGGAACTTTTCTCTGCATGAAAGTGCGTGAACTTTTCTCTTCATGAAAGTGTGTGAACTTTTCTCAGCACTATAATTTATCATCTGAGATGAGTGAGTTGCCATCAAGTACAACATATGTATCATAATGCCAACACCTAGAAAACACATAACTTATTAAGAAAAATATGATAACAGAGGAGGTCGTGATGGCTTTGTTGAGATTTCAAAGGCTATCGGAGGATTTTTGGGTGTATCGAAGGGAATAATGATGGTTTAAATAGCCGCAGAGGCAAAGTGGAGACTCCACTGTGTAAAACAGGCAGAACAGGGCAAAAATTTCTTTTTATGCATTTAATGGAGAAATAGTTTTTTTTTTAACAATCGGGCGAAAGAAACAGTGGTAGAGCGAAAAGGTAGCATAGAGCTATTTTACAAAGAAATCCTTTGTAAAACTCAATCAGGCGGACTTGAAATTTACATTAACTCTAGTAGATAATAATATCAAGCCTGAGGCTAATCGCATATCGCTATCGGAGTTAGGCGGGGGGTAGGCCCATCGCATAGACATATAATAATGGGTGGACGTGACATGTCGGTTAACTGAAATATATATGTGGTTGGGTCTGGGCTTTGATATTGCAGTCAGAGATTGCAATGGGCAGAGGATGTATGCATTGGATGGGAACTGCGATGGGAACGGATGCGATATAGGAATAAACTTTGATATATATAACGTCAGGTCCAGGCCTCCCATTGCATATCGCAATCGGAGTTCGCACTACGGGGGGTGCATTCATATGGAAGACTTGCGATGCAATATTGTTTGAATACATAGTTTTATAATAGAACTATGGTATATGCATTGTTTTAAAAGGCCTGCGATCCCGCCGATATGCGATGTGATATTTGTATATAATGTATAGTTTCTAACAAAACTTAAGGGTTTTGGGGCTATTTAATAAAGGAACTATATAATACAGGAAAAGGGAAATAATATGGATTTAATACTATATGTTAATGTTAATATGAAAAATATGAGTGGAAAGGAAGAATGGGCTAAGAATAATGGAATTATTTGCTCTTCTCATATATTCGTCAATACTTAGGGAAAAGATGTTTTTATGTAAAAAGGGAGTTTTAATGGTTTTTTTGCTTTTCCTAGGTAAAAAGGCTTTTCACCATAGGAAAAGGGATTTTTAATGGAAACGAATGATTATGAATTGAATGAAGGTAGGAAGGGGAAATTAGTGAATATAGGAATGAATGAGGATGAATGGAAGTTAATTACTTGACTTTGTAATCCTTAATTTGCCTTGTATAATTGCCTCGTGGGCATAGAAACATGATGAATGTATATTTTGTTCAATCAACCATTAAACTTCTGCAACCTTTCTCTATTTACCCTTCACTTATTCTATCATTTTTTCTTCACTTAATGAGTTCATTTAAGCTAGAAAAACCCTATCATTTCTTCTTATTTAACAAAAATAAACCATATAAATCTACCATTATAACTTCCAAGGGCTCACATTAAACTGATGAGCACCTTATTATTCTCTACCTAACTACTGATCTACTAAGATAAAACAATTTGGACAGATCTTTATTCTCTAACTATAACATGAAATTTAAAGCATGAAACAGTCAAGATTAAATAGTTTGACTGTCATGGGTTATGGCATATTTAAAAACATGGGTTATGGAAGAGAGCTTGATTCACTATTTTTAAAAGTGCTAGTAGAGACAACCAAGGCATCTGCGTGAACATTCTGATTTCTGGGAACGTGAGTCAAATTAAAGGCATCAAAAAGATTTCCAACTAAATCCCATACCTCATTTTGGTAGGACTAAAGTCTAGGGTGCTTGGTCTGGCAAACATTCTTTACTTGTTTAACAATAAGTTCAGAATCAGTAAAAACACTTAAGTTCTGAGCTTTCAAGCTTTTGGCTAGCTACAATCCTAAAAGGAAAGCTTCATATTCAACAAAATTATTACTAACTTCAAAATATAATTGACATGATTGTGTTATATTTTCCTTTTCAGGGGAAACTAAAACAACCAAAGTCTTGATCTATTACATAAATTGGATAGTTCCTTGGCTAGCCAATTTTACAAACAGTATGTGCAAATCTAACCTCTCTATATAATCTTAACTACTCTCCTCCATAAATAGGAATAGCGGCATATAACATGTCCATCTATAGAGTTCCCCCTAGTTTGGAACAACATGATCTAGAAAGGAGCATTCCAAACTTGGGAGGGGTGTCTGTAACAACAATGTTAAGCACTACACTTTTGACTGGGACTTGAGCAAGAGTAAACACTAAATCCTTGATTAATCCTAAACAGGGCACCCTTTTGGAATCAAAGGTGTATAGGTCATGGTAGAATTTAGTGATGTCTAATTTCAAAAGATCCATGATGGATTTTGGCATAATATTGTGAGATGCTCCTGAATCAAGCATACAATTGTATAACATGGAGTCATTTGTTTTAAGAGTTACATAGAAAGGAGGCACTATCTCATCTATCATGTTTGAACTAGGGCCAAAAACAACTACTAGTTTTTCATTTGTAGACTTATGACATCACCTTCTGCATCAACCAAGGCATTTTTAATACATTTAGTGGCTTGGATTTTGTAACCAAGGTTTTTAGAAAGTTTTGACAATGGAATTGGGATCTTAACCCTCTCTAATTCTTTTTCAACATTAAATGCAGTCAAAATATTTTTACCAGCTTGGGAAATATCAATTGACTGATCTAAGGTCTGAATAAGAGTTGTTTGGGCTTCAATAGTCTTGGTACATGATTTAATCACTGGATTTTTCTTTGGAGGCCTCCCAAGACTAGGCCTAAGCCTAAAATCATACCTTTTGTTTAATTCTGCAATTAAAAATTTAGAAAAAGCATGATATTTAGATACCTGTGCAGCTTCCTATTCTTCTTGAACTTGATTCTGTTGTGAGAGAGGAATGATGGTTGTTTGATTGGAAGAAGAATCCATACAATTAATATATTTAGTAATTGTCATAGTATTATCATCAGGTTGTTGGTCATCTATCAATAGAGGAGTAGGAACCTGTTGACCATTGGTAGGTCTCTGAAGAATTTGTAGTGGTTGGTTTCTTTTATACTAACCTTGATTTTGGTTTTGAAGTCTAGCAATTGTCTGTTGTATAGTCCTAGGTTGGGTGTCAATCTTTGAAATCCTATTTGATAGGTTTCTAAGAAGATATGTTATTTCATCTATTTTTGAGTCTTCTAACTTAGTCTTTGAGGAACTAGAGGCTTCTTCAATAGATTTGAGTTTCCTTTGAGCCTTTTCTTCCTTAAGTTTCAAAGAAGTTGAGGTTGCGCTATTTGCTTCTACTTCTATAGTGTTTGTTTGCATGTCTTCAAGGGTTCTTGAAGTTCTCTCCCGTAGCATAACAAGAAAGTCATCATCGAAAGCTTTAGAAAATCTAGATTTAGCTGCTGCTACAGGAGGCTTACAATCAGCAGGCATTTTGTAATAGAGTTTGTTGAATCTTTTGATAAAATATGCTACCGGTTCACCGATGTTCCTTTTAAGCTCTTCAAATTCTATGAGGAAGTAAAGAGGATCCTTTTTCACACCCCACTGATTTTTAAATATGGTAGTAAGCTCTTCCCAATTTCTAATGGTAGCTGCTGGTAACTACCTGTTAGGTTCCTATACCAATAGGTTTCATTTTTCATGATTGACAGTGGAAGTGCTAAATATGTTCATCCCTGCATGCTGCAAAGGTTCCATATTTTGTATACAGACAAAGAAAAGTAAAAAATGAAAAGAGGGTATGCCTTAAAAGAATAATCAAAAGGCAAGAAAATCAATTGGTTAGAAAAAATAGTGAAAATGAACCCCAAATCAAGAGACCAAAAGTGGCTAGTCAGAATGTCACTGTTATCTTATTTTGCAAGTTCACCATGTGGAGATACTGCTGCTTATTACATTTAATGGATGGCCCAACAGTTCAATCTGGACCATGCCATGTTTGAATTGTTGTTGTAGAATAGAGAAAGAAGATCTGTCCAAACAGTTCAAGCTTGGCAGATGAGTAGCTAGGTAGAGAATTTAAGGAGCCCAACTGCTTAATCTAGGCCCTTGGAAGAGATAAGGGTACATTTAGATAGGAGGACAGTCAAAATAAAAGAGGACAATCATGGTTTTCCAGTTCAAGTGCACCCAATTCAAAGGAAGAAAAAATGTTAGGTGTATTAGGCTGGGTAGGTAGTTTGAGGTTGCAGAAACAAGTGTGTGATCATTATTTGTCTTAACAAGAAGCACTCATTTCATCAATGACACAAGTACCAAGGTAGTTGTTTGGTGGTACAACAGTGGTAGCATGACTAATTCCCCTCCATTCCCCCAAATATCACTTACTAACATCCCCTCAAGGACCTTGGGATTTGCCCAAAAAGGTCCAGTTTCACTCCATCTTTCATGAAATACCAAGTTGACATCTGAGTTGACTTAGTGAAAAGAGGCCACATTTCTTGTGTAAACATCATCATTCCACATTCCATTCATTTCCTATGTCTAAGTTTCACTTCATAAACTTAGCATCTTCCCCTACAGTTTCACTCCACAAAGGCATATTAACATCTAATTTTACTATTTAGCTCCCTAAGTTACTTCCCTATCCCTATTTTCATAAAAAAACTATATAAAATCCCAAAAAAATACTAAATATCCCACCCCATAGCAATATAGCTATATAATTAAAGTTTTGGGAATATTAAGTCCATCTGGGACTTTATAACAACCCTTCCGCGTCCTAAACCTGGATATTAATTTAACCTTTGGTTAAATTAATAGCCGTAGCCCCTCCCCCTCGCTCATAACCCTTGCTATCCTACCCTCCCGGTTCATTTGCAAAGGTTTTGATTAAATGTTTGAATAAACGTTAAACTATAGCCCAACGCATAAACCCATTAACCCTCACTAACCAAAGTTTTCGACCCTCCCCCGCTTACATTTAAATAATACGTCCGGGCGGGTCCCGCGCCTAACTGTACGCCACTCCACTTGCCCCGACCGCCATCCGATTTCCCATACCGCAGATCCAATGGTGGGCAGTCAATTGTAAACCCCGATCTACCAGAGTTTAGCATCCGGGGGATGGGCGGTTTTGCTGCCGTAACCCTGCCATGCGTCACTCTCCCGGCGTGATCGGAGCCCCCCTCCCCAATACCGCCCAGGGCCAAAGGTGGTGCGGGAGAAAACCACAAACCGCCCTCTGCCCTTGACGTCAGCACCGCGTCACCGTGACGTCACGTCCGCATCGGCACGCCGCTGCCCTGTGTCCTTGCCGCATCACCCTCTTGCGTCACCGCCCCGCCAACGTGTCCTCCGCCACGTCATTGTCCGAGTCAGCAGCCATGCTATTGCACCGTACCCGCTACCCGCCAAATGATGTCATGCTGATGTCATCTCAAAAAGTGCCGAAAGAGCCAAAAAGTGCCAAATTTTATTAAAAAACACGTGAAACGACCATTTTTTTGTTCATTTTCATTTGTCCATTTGGAGAGTTGTGCACACCGTTTTACGTCGTTTTACCACCAAAGTTCAAATTCAAGCAATTACACCACTGCCGCCTACAACTCCAACTCCATTGTTCGCCATTGTACCAGCTCAACACCCTCGGCGCCATAAAAACCAGGTATTTGCCCAAATTTTACCTGTTTACCCCTGTTTTCACCGTTTTCTCCATTTCACTAGCTTGAAACTCTGCAAATTTCCAAACTAAAGACACTCAAGCTCCTGAATGCTGCCTAAAATTCAGTAATCAGCCCCTTGTTGGAAGAAAACCTTGTGAACCCACACCCACTTGCAAATTCACTGTTAGAATTTGTTTTAAAATTTGTTTTGCTGGAAAAATCCTCATACTGCTCGTGCATTGATCCCTTTTACCCAAATTTCCTCCACAAAAGTCCCCCTATTCAGCTCAAAAACATCCATATTCTCTCTGCAGTTTGCCCCCACAGTTTATCAATTCAGTGAATTCATCAAAGACAAGCAAAAGTCTGCTTGAGCTCTGTAAATTTACCTATTTTATCATAATTACAGACAGTCAAGGCCACTACCATACCTAAACTCAGTCTGCAGCTCCTTGACAAAGCCTCAAAGGCAGTTCACAGTCTTCAGTAGTTGCACTAATCCTGGTTCTAACTATAAACACAGAAAAAACTTCAAAATGGCCACTCCAGCAGCTTTAAACATTGCTCCTATTAATGCACCTAACAAAGAGCTTGAAGCACTGCCATTAGCTGATAGGGATTACCTCATTCAGGATTTTATTGGAGATAGAAACCACTTGCAGACCTTCTGTCAGCTGAGAAATAGTTATTTAAGCAATAGTGACATGTATGGTATTTGGGAATTAAATTTTCCTATCTACTTCTTGCCTTCTGTAAATATTTTCCCTGAGATAATTCACCTCTGTGCCGAGAACTATGTCCTAACTCAAAGAGCTGTCAAGTCTCCATATGGGAGCATACTCTTCTACATCACTCCTGATTCCATTAATAAAATGCTAAACTTCAAGCAGACTCGGCTGTTGATGCCTTTTTCTATGAAATACCTACTGGATGAAGGCCCCAAACTCTCCAGCTCTGAGATTGCCAGAATTACCAAGACATTCATGAGAGCAGACCGCCAGCCTACAGAGCCACCTCCTTTCTTATATGTAAATTTCAATGAAGTAGGCAAGCTACTTGTAGATATGATATCCTCTATGCTAGGTTTCAAAACAAGTGAGCACATTGAAGAAACAATATTGGTCCTATTGTCTGCATACAACCTTGGACAGCTCCCTGCTGTCAAGTACAACTATGCCAAGTTCATTGCAAATAAAATCCATGACCAACTAGTAAAGCTGGATAGGGAGGGAGTCTTCAAATACTCATTATATATCTATCATTTGTTCATGTATTATCAGTCAGATTGCTTCCAATGTCCCATCAAGAAGTTGGATTCACAGGGTGAGAGAAGGTCTGTTATCTTTTGGTCATCAGTCTTCCATCAGGTCCAAAACTCTCCTTACTCTTACTGTGAGTTCATTGACCAATTTGTTTACCTAGTCTTCTGTCTCTTGAAAAGAACTCCTCCTCCTATATTATCATATGACATGCAGAAGATATTGCAGTTGTCCAAGAACTACAAAATAGGCGATTGGTATCTTTACCAAAATCACACTGTCATTAGAATCTATGGCTGTGAGCTCTATCCCTACAGGCTCCCAAGATATGTACCCATGAGACTGTTTGCCTTGGAATACTATAGGCAACTCATCAATTCAGATCTCACTCATTTTCCTAGTGCCAAGAAGAAAGCTTGCCTGAAATTCAAAGACCATCTAGGCCCCTTTATTATGAACAAGAAAGAGGGTTGGCAAGATGCTGATCAAATACTGGGGTAGAAACTTAAGCTAAAAAGGAGTTTCTGGTGGGTCCCTTATGACCCAGATGGCTTTATCAATGCCAGAAAAATAAAATATAGGCTGACAACATATGAACATTGTAAAATCCCACAGTTTGAGCAATATGCTAATCAAGATGAGTGGGTACAAGGCACATTAGTTGAAGATCTCACTCAAGAAGAAATAATGGAGCAAAATGTCAAAGATTTAGAAAAAACTCTTGACTTGGATACTTTTCAGCAGGTAACATTCAAACTGCCACACCAAGTTGGAGAGGGCACATCCACTGCTGCAGCCTCACAGTCTACCCAAGAGACATCCACATCAAAAACAGGTACAACGAAAGGAAAAGAAGTGATGGGGGCTGAGCAAGAAACAACTACAGAACATCCTACCACCTCCAAAGAGCAGAGTCAAGGGCAAGCCCCTCCACAGCAGACTGAGGCATCACAGATTCTAGCCTTGCAAACTCCTCTTAATGAGGAAAGAGGTAAGAAAAGAGACAGGGAAGAAACCACACCTCCAAGTGGGTCAGCACAACAACCTGAAGCCAAGAGGCAGAGAATTGATCCTCAAGTTGAGGAAGAGATTAGTGAAGAAATCATAGAGAGCCTGAGGAAGGAGAGAGAAACAAGCTAGAAAATAGCTACCAGCTCATTCCAGCTGGAGCTAGGCATGCAACATAATACAGAGGTGTCTTGCTCAAGACAACAAAGAAAACAACCATCTAGCATTAAAGGAACTTTCAAGGAAATCAAGGCTCAGAATGAGCTATTAAGAATACAGCTGTATGATCAATTACTGAAAGCAACACCCTCCAAACAGTAAAGATTGATGGCAGCTTATGACATCGAGGAAAAAATGATTCTAACTCATTTTAAGCCTAAAGTTCCACAACCTAAAACAACTGCAGATTACATAAAGACAAACATGGAAGTCCTCTCCAAAGACATACACCCTATGGATCAAATAGAGCTACATAAGCAAACAGGAGAAATGGTCTATGCCACTCTAGCAGACAAGGCCATGCTGGCACATCAGCTGAAAGAATCATTAAAAAATACAAACACTCAATTGGATTTGGAGAGAATGTCTTCCTCAGCCAAAGATAACCGAATAAAAACATTGGAGGAAATTATTGTGGATCTAGGACATGATCCGGAGGGTCCCAAGGGCATTAGGGCCCTTATGAAGAAGAAAGAGGATGATATTGCTGCACTCAGAAAACAAGAAAAGCTACCTGCAACTATCCACCCTAAAACTGCAGAGCTTGTGCAAGAAAAAGAAGTTGATGATACCATGGATCTGCTCATGAGGATGAATCAAAGGATAATACAGATGGAAGAAGAGTTGGAAAGAGCATTACAAGGCAAGAAGGGAGAGTCTACCTCCCATCCACCTCAAACAGCTCCAACTATTGTCACTGATCCTCCCACACAAGCAACAGCAATCCCTCCTGTCATTTCGGCATCCACAACAGCTACATCAACTACAGATGCTACAACAGCAGCAGCAACAACAGCACCAGAATCTAGCATGAGTGTGGAAGACATGATGAAAGCAGTCAAAGAGCTAGAAATTCAGGTGATAGAGGTAAAGGAGGCCAAAGAAAAGTTGGCCAAGCTAGAGGCAAACTATGACAAGTCCAAGATGACACTGGCTGAGAAGCAAAGAGAGATAAAAGCCTTGGACAACAGAATAAAGGCCCTAGAGAAAGAACTGGCTTTAGACAAGACTCTAGTTGAAATTAAAACGATTCCGTGGGCCAAAATTGGCAAATCAATCAGTGACCAATGGCGATCAATTCAGGCCAGACATGAGCAAATAGTGTTGATAGGCCCAGCTCAATTTGAAACTTAGAGGGCTAGAGTAGCATTGGGGATTATGCCTGAGCAGACCAATAAAATGATTCATTTCCTGAACACTCATACAAAAGAGGAATTGGCAACATTGGATATCAATAGCAGGACAGGTACTATCCTGACAGCAAAAAAGGTGCTGACCTTGAGAAATTTTGTACAAACTCTAGAGAGAAAGTGCCAGGAAATGCAGGCAGAAATTAATGATTTCAAGATAAAAATAACAGCATTGCAGACCAGAGGATTACCCAGCCTATTGACTAGTGCTGGAAAATTGTTGTCCTGTGAACAATATATAGAATCAATAACTATGTTGCAAATCAGATTACAACATCTTCAAGCTCCTCACAAGAAGCAGGACCTCCCTCTAGGCAATATCTTTATGACAAATTGGAAGACCTGTTTTATATTGAGCATGAGATCAATCATCTGTTTGAGGTCCCACCCAATTTTTATAGATACACAGAGGCCGATGAAACACTCATAAAGATAAGAAGACATCAGCTACCTCCAGATGATTGGTGGCAAGAAATGTTGGAAATTTTACCCAGGTAATTTTGGTCTTTTCCTCCTTTTTTCAGCTTCAGTTTTTGGTCAGCTACAAGTCAGCAAAGTTGAGTACGCAAGCACCCAACAAAGTATGAAGACAACAGGCAGATGGAAGTCAGAGCAGTGACTCAACAAAGCACCAGGACAACAAGCCCATGAAATGGAAAATTAAAGGCGCAGCCTCAGCCGACTCAGTTGGTCCCAAAAGTCAAATTTCTCTGACTAAAAAAGACAACTAGCATATCAACAATTACTGCAACATTTATTTCCTTCATCTACTTCCTTGAAGGGTTGGTGATGAAATTTATTGCGTGAGGACTCATCAGTTAGATATTTTGTATCTCATTTTTGTATATATACCTCCCCACCGAATGTATTTGGGGTTGGTGATTTTATTTCTGGACTGCGCTGTAGAATATTAGACTGTATTAATACAAAGTGCTGTTGAAGTTCACTGTGTCTGAATCATTTGAAGGTGGATTGGTTGTTTTGGGACCTGTTACAGAATTCCTGTGTCATTCTATGGAACAATAAGTTATACTAAATTGTGTTTTATGTTCTCTATATTCGTAAATTCCATGTATGTCTCATAATCTTGATAACAGAGAAGAAGAATAGCATAGGATTTTTTTAAATGCATCCTGTGTTCAATCTCTGCTATTAATTATGTTTTCTTCAGGATTAGTCATAAATATGAATTCTTAACTGCTCATGTTTGCACTAATTCTTCCATTTTGAATACTGTTTAGAAATTCTTAATTGCTCCTGCACAATATTCATTCACTTCCCCTCTGCCAGTATAATGAAAGATTCTTGATTTCCTTTCATTCCCTGACTTCATTCCATCATTTCCAGGTTTCAAAATTGTTCCTAGCTTGCCTATCCTGCTCTATGGCACTACCTTTTCACCAAGAAACTCTTTCAACAATTGCACTTATAGTGACCCCATTGCCCAATGGAAAAAACTGTTTTATACTTGCACCCCAGCTCTGTCTGAAATCACCATCCAACAAACTTAAAACCAAACCCTGTTCATCATAACTAGCCTAAAATACTCCAAAACAAAGATAAACTTCAAAGAGAGAGCCCTCTCTGGTTGTAGGTAGGCTAGGACCTGCAGCTGAAAGATTGGTTAGTGGTTACCTCGGTCGTATTCCCTCTAGGAAGCAAGGAACAACCTAAGTGATAACAATACCTAAACCAAATCCTCACATTTCCTTCAAGTAATTGTACAAACAATCTCATATAAACATTCTCTTTCTCAATACTCATATTGTCTGCAAAGTCAAGGAAAGCTTGAAGATGGTCCTCAGTCGAGGGGCCAGTTTCTCCATTGTACTTGGGAATGTATTTTAAGTATCCAAGTGGGAATGCATCAACGTTATTAGGTAAGACTATGGCAGCATATCTGGCTTGTACAATTGGTCGGAATTCCATGATAGTAGGTGGGGTATAAGGTGCTTGTGTTAATGTAGAGGATGAAGAAGAGGAAGAAGATGGTGTTTTAGGAGTTGGTGAACTAGTTGGAGGTGAAGGGGGAGGATATATACTGAAAGACTTCAAAGGAGACTTAAGAACTAACTTTGGGACCTGTAAAGGAATACCTTCTTTTGATTCAAAGAGAGGATTGGTATATACAAAAAATGTCTCTTCAGGTTGTTCAGAAGAAGAAGCTTCAAGTTGATAAAAAGTGAAAGGAAAATGATAGGTGGTAGGGGATATGAAATGGCTTATATTCTGGTAGATTGACACCCAAAATGAATGAATAAGGTATGCTAAATTAAAATCAACTCCTCTGTTTAGAAGTTCAGCAATCCTAGGTGATAAATGGGAGTAATCAGGATTAGCTGGTATATTACTAAAGGGTCAAATGATTCTAATTCTTTAGTCTGTAGGACTGAAGAGGAAGAAGAAGATGGTTGGTGTTCCCTTTTATATCTATCTTTTCTCATAATCTTTTTCAGGATCTGACAAAGGACTAACTATATCGCCTTTTGAACGAGATCTAGTGTGTTTATAAGGTGCCAGCTTGGGAGTGTGGAGTCACCAAGGTGAATGATTTTAATCTTCTAAATCCTTAAATCACCTTTAAAGGAAAAGAATGAATGAATATCGTTGTCCCAAGGGAAACTTAAATGAAATTTGAATCCCCAGCAGCAGCGAAAGTCTAATGTTGTACCTCTGAGATAGTAGTTGGTCAGGCTACCAATGCTAGAGCATCTAAAATATTTTTTGGGGGGTTTTTGGTTTAACTGAATACCAATGAAAGAAGATAGATGTAGGATTGAAGTAATTAATCCTTTGGGATATATTAATACTTCAGCAAAGGGCTGCTATAAAGCATTACATAGTGATATAGATCAAAATAGTGGTGAGTAGAAGACAACAAAAATATGATTATCACAGTTTCGAGACTGTAAAACAGAACAATCATAAGTTGGAAAACCTTCTGAACTACGTTCAAAAGATTTAAGGAAGTATGCTTAAGCTTACACAAGATGTTGATGATTTATTGATTAGAGGGGATTAGATACACAAATAGTTGCATTAACCCAATCTCTTAATAGATCATCACTTCAGGAGCTTATAGGAATCAATTGAAACTCTAATTGTTCCTACTTAGATATCTCTGCAAGTCATAAGCATATGAAGAAAAACATGATGATTGAAAACTGGAAAAACTTACAGGATAACACAAACTGTGTAAAACCAAATTCAGAATCCTTTGTTTTGGATTAAGGCCCCAAAAAAACTTAGTACAACAAGAATCTATAAAAGCTTCTTTCAAAGTTGACTTCCAGGTTCAAAATGGAACCAACTGTCACAACTTTACAACAATGCTATGAATTCTGAACTCCAAACACATAACATCTCAAGAAGAGAGTTATTTATACAATAATAAAACTACAAATATCTTAAGACTATCTAAGATTTATTCAAGGAAAGGAAAAGATCTTCATGGCAAGAAGATAGGGGTAGTTGTTTGAACTGCTTCTTGTTGTCCCTTTTATTTAGGTTGTGCTAGCTTTCTGAAGGATATTTTCCCTTTAAAGTTGCTTTGTTGTTTGAATCCTTCATGCTGGTAGATTTCTTCATTTAATTCTTTCATCTGACTTCTTTAAACTCTGTTAATCTCTTTTGACTTGGCTGGGTGACCTTTTGACTGTGCATTTCAGGTCTTTCTATTGTCTTCAACAGTAAATCTTCATATTATCTTCACACTGTTACACAGGCTTTTGTTTCTTTGTAAGCCTGAAATAACAGTCTTCCTTGCAAAACACAGAACTTACTAAGAAAAATATGATAACAGAGGAGGTCATGATGGCTCTGCTAAGCTTTCAAAGGCTACCGGAGGAGTCTAGGGCATATCAGAGGGAATAATGATGATTTAAATAACCACAGAGGAAAAGTGGAGGCTGCACTATGTAAAATAGGCAGAACAAGGCAAAAATGGCTTTTTATGTGTTTAATGGAGAAATATTTAATTTTTTTAACTATCGGGTGAAAGAAACAGTGGTAGAGCAAAAGGTAGCACATAGCTATTTTACAAAGAAATCCTTTGTAAAACTCAATAAGGTGGAATTGAAATTTGCATTAACTCCGACTGATAATAATATCGTGCCTAAGGCTAATCGCATATCGCTATTGGAGTTAAGCGGGGGGTAGGCCCATCACATAGACATATAACAATGGGTGGACGTGACATGGCGGTTAATTGAAATATATATGTGGTCGAGTCCAGGCTTTGATATCGCAGTTGGAGATTGCAATGGGCAGAGGATGTATGCATTGGATGGGAATTGTGATGGGAACGGACGCGGTATGGGAATAAACTGTTATATATTATATATATATCATATTTATATATATTATATATATATATATATATATATATATATATATTATAATATATATATATATATATATATATATATATATTATATATATATATATATATATATATATATATATATATATATATATATATATATATATATATATATTATATAATGTTGGGTCCAGGCCTCCCATTGCATATCACAATCAGAGTTCGCACTACAGGGTGTGTATTCATATGGAAGACTTGCGATGTGATATTGTTTGAATACATAGCTTTATAATAGAACTATGGTATATGCATTGTTTTAAAAGGCCTGCGGTCCCATCGATATGCGATGCGATATTTGTATATAATGCATAGTTTCTAATGAAACTTAAGGGTTTTTGGATTATTTAATAAAGGAACTATAGAATACGGGAAAAGGGAAATATTATGGATTTAATACTATATGTTAATGTTAATATGAAAAATGTGAATGGAAAGGAAGAATGGGCTAAGCATAATGGAATTGTCTTCTCTTGACATATATTCATCAATACTTAGGGAAAAGATGTTTTTATGTAAAAAGGGAGTTTTCATGGTGTTTTTGCTTTTCCTAGGTAAAAAGGGTTTTTACCATAGGGAAAGGGATTTTTAATGGAAACGAATGATTATGAATTGAATGAAGGTAGGAAGGGGAAATTAGTGAATATAGGAATGAATGAGGATGAATGGGAAGTTAATTACTTGACTTTGTAATCCTTAATTTGCCTTGTATAATTGCCTCATGGGCATAGAAACATGATGAATGTATATTTTGTTCAATCAACCATTAAACTTCTGCAACCTTTCTCTACTTACCCTTCGCTTATTCTATCATCTTTTTCTTCACTTAATGGGTGCATTTAAGCTAGCAAACCCCTATCATTTCTTCTTATTTAACAAAAATAAACTATCTAAATCTACCCTTATAACTTCCAAGGGCTCACATTAAACTGATGAGCACCTTATTATTTTCTACCTAACTATTGATATGCCAAGATTAAACAATTTGGATAGATCTTTATTCTCTAACTATAACATGAAATTTAAAGCATGAAACAGTCAAGATTAAATGGTTTGACTATCATGGGTTATGGCATTTTTAAAAACAAGTTGCACATAACCATTATTTTTCATAAATATAGTAGTGGCATTTGGACTTGCTCACTTTCAAAGTTTATTTGTTTTATTTCTACCTAACATTTTCTTTTTGCCTTCATTTTTTAGAGAAACTGACCTAAAATTTTCTTTGATATGGACATCATCATCAAAAATATTTTTTAAACAAACATTTTATTCACTATTGTATGTCCATATACTAACTTAACATTTTTGAAATATTCTATCTAATCAAAACCAAAAAAATTCTACAACAAGTAGCTACAAAGGGCATGGCCACATCAGTGGGACATAGTGGCTGGAATCCTAAGCCCACTTGAAAAGGGTTGTGGCCAGTCGATCTGTGGAGAGCCCAGTTGTCATTGTGCTAAACATAGGGGAGGATATCGTCCCATGTGCGTGGATGCTTTGAGTTGTACATGCATAGAATGTGTACAATCCTCCTGTTGACAACCTCTGTCTGGCCATCAGTTTGAGGATGGAAGGTTGTGGACTTGGTGAGTTTGGTGTCCAACATCAACCAGAGATTGGACCAAAATGTACTGAGGAACCTGCTATCCCAATCTGAGATGATAGACTATGGGATCCTAAAGTGTACCCACACTCGTTCAAAGAAGAGTTTAGCAGTGGCTTCTTCTGTGATATTCTTCTTATAGGCCGCCATAGTGGCCATCTTCGAGAACCTGTCAACGACCACAAAAGCAAATTCATTTCCATGCTTAATGGAAGGAAGGCCTGACATGTAATCCATGGAGATGGATTCCTAAGGTCGACTAGGGGTAGGCAGTGGGGTATAGAAACCTTGCTTCATGATGATCGGTTTGGCAATGGCATAGGCAGTGAATGATCTGATGTACTTCCCAACATCTTGTCAAAGATTTGGCCAATAGAAATACTTCTGCAGTACTGCCACCATTTTCTTGACCCCGAAGTGCCCAGTAGCCTGATTGTAGTGTGCTTCCAAAATCATCTTGGCACGCTCGCTTGAAGGAACACAAAGGTGACCCTTTTTTGGCATAACAGGGCATCCTGGAGGTGAAAATATGGAACATGCTGACCCTCCAAGAGTTTTTGGTATGTGTGGTCGAAATCTGGGTCGCTTTTGTAGAGAAGTGGCCAATCAAAGGTCTCATGCCCACAAGAGTTGAGCACGGTGATTAACACCATGATCATTGGTCGAATGAGGCAATCTGCAACATTATTGGTGCTGCCCTTCTTATACTTGATATTCAAATGGAACTGTTGTAGGTGTTTGGACCACTTCTGATGGCGATCATTCTAAAATTTTCCTTGGGTTTGTATGAACTGCAAGGGTCAGTGGTCCGTGTGGATGACCGTTTCCTTCCCCAAAATGTAATGCTTCCATTATCGGCAAGCTTTCATAATGGAATACATCTCTTTTTCATAAGTGGGATACTTTCGAATTGTGTCTGAAAGTGTCTCACTTTGATATGCCACTAGATGGCCATGTTGAGTGAGGACTACCCCAATAGCATAGTCAGAGGCATCTGTCTCAACCTCAAATGGTTGTTGCAAGTCTGGTAATGTGAGCACTAGTGCCGAGTAAAGGTGATCTTTCAACTCTGTGAATGCCTTCTATTGAGATTCAGACCAAAAGAAATTTTCTTTCGCTCCTCCCTTGGTGACTTGACTCAAGGGCCAGGTGATATGGGAAAATCCAAACACAAACCTGCGGTATAAGGTGGCAAGACCTAGAAAGCTACGGAGCTTTGTCAGAGTGGTTGGAGATGACCAATCCTGAATGACTTGGATCTTGGATGGATCCACATGCACCCCCTGTTCATCAATAATGTATCCCAGATACTGAACTTGGGTCATGAAAAAAGTGCATTTCTCCAAATTGGCACACAACTTGTGTTGCTGCAGTGTTTAGAGAACCTATCGGATGTGGTGGAGGTGCTATTCCCAACTCTGGCTGAAGATCAGGATGTCATCCAAGTATACCACTACAAATGAACATTCGTTAATCCAAAAGGCATAACCAACAATTCAAAAAATCCCTCCCTGGCTTTGAAGGCAGTCTTCCACACATCAGAGGGTTTGATTGGTACCTGGTGATATCCTGACTTCAAATCGATCTTGCTGAATATTTCCCCCCTTCAGTTGGTCTAGGAGGTCATCAATCCATGGGATCGGGTACCTATTATGGATAGTGATCTTGTTCAATGCCTGATAGTCAATACAGAGTCTCCAATCCCATCCTTCTTCTAGACCAACATGATTGAGCTCCCATAGGGTGATGAACTCAAATAGATGTGACCTTTCTGCAACAGTTCTTGAATCTTCCTCTTGATTTGATTGTTCTCCAGAATGGAACACTGATAAATTGGTCCATTGGGCAACGACACACCTGGGGTTAGATCAATGGAGTGCTTGACCTGATAGTGCAAAGGAACCCCTGTGGGGGAGGTGAAGATGTCCTTGTACTCCTTCATGACCCTATCCATCTGAAGTTGTCGTGCGGAGGGGCCCTGTCTAGAGGTCATGGCCACCACCTTCTTTTTTCCTTTAGGGCGTATCATCACGAAAACAAATTTTATGGTTTTGGAAATGAGCTTAGCACATTGTTTTGTGGTAATCGAAGAGATTGCGGTAGGTAGCGCTACCTACGGTATCTTGTACAACTTATTTCCCAAAGTAACAATAACAGCACGGGGCCTTAGATTCATACACAGCATGTCACTTCCACAAGTATGGTGGCCCTAATAATACATCATAAACTTCAAGGGGAGAAATGTCACACAATACCTCATTCGTGAAGGGCTTGATGTTGTATTGAAGGCGACACTACTGGCTCACATGAAGATCCCGTCCTTGGTGAAGCCACCTGATGGTGTATAGTTGTGGATGTGCTATGGTTGGTAAGCCCAACTGCTTCATGACCTCTGCCGAAATGAGGTTCTTTTGGCTCTAGCTATTGACAGTGAATTGTAGCGGGGAGCCCTTTACCCACATATAGGAGTGGAAGAGACGCTCTTCCTCCTCTGGATCTTCAGGTTCCTCCTTCTGGATCTTCATGGTGACAACGATGGCATTGGGCTCTACATCGATAATCTACTTCCCTTTGTCATTCCCCTTGTCAGGTTCTGACTTAGAGTCAAAACATGCATCTGATTCTGAAACCTTTAGCTCGGCCACCAGTGATTGCTTGGCCTGACATTCACTTGTGTTATGAGTGGAGCTCTTATGGAACTGACACCACTTTCATGTGTCCTTTTTCAGCTTCGCAGCACTGTTCTTTGCTTGCAACTTTGGTGAGTTGTCTTGGGCCACCCTGCCTTGGCTTTGTTCTATGGTTTGGGGTCACCTTTCCCTTGCTTTGGATTTTCAAATCCAAAGTCTCACTTCTTTTGTTTAAACTTTTTCTCAACCTTGATGGCATATTGGTATGTTGCGCTGAGCGAGGAGATGTTCAGGAACTCCATTTCTTCCTGGATGTACTTGTGCAAGCAGCCATGGTATTTGAGTACCAAATGTTGCTTCGAATCCTTGATACCCAACTTTGTGCGAAGGGTATGGAAAATATTGGTAAACTCTGCCACATCTTGGTCCCTTCCCTACCGCAGCATGGTCCACTTTATGTATTGATCCTCATAGCTTCCGACAAGGTAGTATTGCTCCTTAATGACATCCCAGAATGAATTCCAAGTGGGTGCGGCTGAAAATAGTGAGCCTGTACTTTCATCCTTCTGCTCACAGTAGTTTTCCCACTAGACCTTGATGTGGGGAGCTGCTTTGAGAAGAGCGAAAATAATCTTTTCCCAACTGGAAAAATCATGAACAAAAAAATAAGCCTCTAGTAGATTTAACCATTTATTGATGACACTTGCATCTATCTGACCCTCGAATATGGGGATTTTAAAATTAAATTGTACCTTAAATGGTGCGGCATTTCCAAAGTATCTATTGAAAGCCAATGCGTTGCCCCTGGGTAGCTGCTGAAGGATCTGGGCAAAGTTGTCCATTATCACGTTCCTTTGTCGCTCAAGGGCTTCTTCAAGCAATATTTTGATAGGATCTCCTGCCCCCTTGTCTTTCTTTTCATCCACCATGGGAGGCCATCGGGATTTGCGAGGTTGGTCTTGCAAAGGTTCAACTAGTTCAAGCCCTAACTCCTTATATCTCGACCTCATTGGGGACATGCAAAGAAAAATAGAGAAAAAGTAGACCGCTCTGATACCATCGATCTAGATTTAAACAAGAATGCAACAAATTACAGAGATAACCATAAACATAGATATGTAGTGGAAATAATACTTCATTTCATTAATGTAAAATACTGAAATATGCTTATAAACAAAATTGGAAATAAACCAGCTATGGCGATGGTAGCTTATCCCTGAGAAGAGATGTGTTGGCTACATGACTCTAAACTATGTTACAATGAGGCTCAAAGGCCTATTTATTGTTGAGAAACAATGGAAAACCTTAAACATCCAAAAACCTAACCCTAGAAGATGAAACGCCAAACTGTGGGCCCCATTTGGGTAAATTAGTACATCAACTTCCTGACATTGTAACATCGGCATGCGATCTCTATTTGACACGTACAATATCTGGTTAGAAATATCTATCTGAGAACTACAACTTTGGAAGAGAAACATTGGTTTGTGGACCCATGTTGCTCCCAGTTTTCGCAAAAAACATTGTTTAGGGCCTCAAAATGGCTCCGAAAGTTCAAGACCCAAAAAACTACTAAAAATAGTAAATTGTGCTACAATTAAGGAAACTGAAAAGCTGAAAGAAACAATGGTGGGGGTCCAAGTGGACTTGGTAGGTGGCCACCAATATCCACCTCGATCACAAAGCCACAAAGAAGGATCATTTTCCCCTACCCTTCATTGACCAAGTGCTAGATGGCCTGGTAGGGAAGAAGTTCTTTTCTTTCCTAAATGGATTCAGTGGGTACAACCAAATCCAAATCTGCCCCGAAGACCAAGATAAGACCACATTCACCTATCCTTGGGGTACCATTTTCTATAGGGTCCTTCCTTTTGGCCTATGCAATGCTCCTGCCACTTTCCAAAGAGTAGTCTTGAGTATTTTTGCTAAATTATTACATGATGCGGTGGAAATTTATATGGATGATTTTACACCATATGGCTGTGATTTTCAAGAAGCCTTGACTAACCTAGGAAAAATATCGCACAAATGCATTGAAATGAACATGTCTCTCAATCTAGAAAAATGTGAATTCTTAATGACTGAAGGGACTGTGCTAGGTCATTTAATATCTCAACAAGCATTACAGGTGGACCCAAACAAAATAGCAATCATCCAAAGGGTCCCACCTCCACAAAAGTAGAGGGATTTCAGGAGTTTCTTGGGGTTAATTGGATACTACCAAAGGTTCATAAAGGACTTTAGCAAGTTGGCCTCTCCTTTGTTTGGGTTTTTGGCCAAATATTCCAAGTTTATATGGTCAAAATGCTGTCAAGAGGCCTTAGACAATTTAAATGACTTTCTATCTAGGATGAATCTGCCTGCAGGTGAAGAAGGAATGGTGGATGACTAGTTACCAGATGAGCATTTGTTTGCTATTTCAGTTCTCTCCCCATGGTTTTCTGATATAGCAAACTATTTGGTATCAGCACATCTCCCACCAAACTTGCCCTCCAAAGAAGAGATCAAGATAGTCAGAAAAAGCGCCCCCTTCACTTGGATTGGGGCAATATTTTCAAACTTGGCCCAGACCAAATCTTGAAAAGGTGTGTAAGGGAAGAGGAAGTTTTTGACATCCTTTTGACCTATCATGACGGGCCTTATGGAGGTCACTTTGCAACAAAGATGACAAAATTCAAAGTGTTACAAGTGGGCTATTATTGGCCCACTCTTCATCAGGATGTGAAAAAGTAAATTAGTTAGTGTGATTGGTGCCAGAGGATGGGAAAGCATACTCGAAGAGATGAAATTTCCCTACAACCTCAAGTGACTTTCAAGCCATTTGACAAGTGGAGCATGGAATTCATTGGGCCTATCAACCCTCCTTCAAAGCAAAAACAATACATTATTGTGTGCACTGATTATTTGATTAAGTTGGTAGAAACCAAGGAAATTAAGGTAGTAATAGAAGAGAAGGTGGCTGAGTTCCTAAGGGAGAATGTATTCTACAAATTTGGGTACCCTAGAGAGCTAGTCACAAACCAAGGTAGCTAATTTACCTCCAACATGATTGAAGAACTGCTTAGCCATCACAAAATCAAGCATAGGACCTCCACTCCTTATCATTCACAAGCTAATGGGTAAGTGGAGGTGACCAACAGGGCACTAAAGAGAATTTTAATTAAGGTAGTAAGCAGCATCAGGAAGGATTGGGTAGAGAGACTATTTGAGGCCACCTAGGCCTATAATACAACATGGAAGACCACCATTGGATTTACACCCTATGAGCTAGTCTATGGGAAAAAGGATTTGCTGCCCATTGAGTTTGAATATAACGCATTGACGATGGCAGCCCAACTAGATTTGGATCTCAATCATGCATAGAAAGAAAAATTGCTCCATTTGAATGGCTTGGATGAATTTAGAATGCAGGTCCTCCTACATACAAAGATAGTTCAGCTTCAGAGGAAGATATGTCATGATAAACATAGTAAGGAGATGCAATTTCAAAAGGGTGAATGGGCATTGTTATATGATTCTAGGTATAAAGACTTCAAGGGAAAGCTAAGGACAAGATGGCTTAGACCTTATGTGGTGGAAAGATGCCATGATAATGGTTTAGTGCAAATCAGAAGTATAGAGGAAGACGCCATTCCATTGCTTGTTAATGGACACCGATTGAAAATGTGCAAGAGGCATTTATCAAAGGAAGAGTTCATTGACAATATCAATACAACAGTGATTATGGTGGAGCAAGTTCCAACTTCTCCCCAATCAGGTCACTGAAAAAAATAAAAATAAATAAATAAAATAAGGACTCAGGTGAAAACCTCCGTGAGGCGCCTAAGTCCCATCTTTGGGTTGAAGGCCTTGTGAGGCGGCCCAAGGATGAGAAAAAAACATAAAGAAGAATAAGAAGATCCCTGGGTGAAAACCTTCCTTGAGGGGGCTAGGAAAAACCTCTAGGGTGAAAACCTCTCTGAGGCAGCCTAGGTGTTTTTCTATTAAAAAAAAAAAAAGGAGGTGAAAAGAAGTAATTTTTTTGCAAGTGGGTGAAAAAGACAATTAAGGAGCAAAGAGAAGATCGAAAGGGAACCCTACCTCACATATATGCATCTCCTCCACTCTTTACCAAGCATCTCGCCATCAATTCCATTGTTTTTTTCACTTCATTGCTTCAATTTAGCTGAAGATTGTGTTTTCTACAACCATCAGCTACAGGTCTTCACTAGGATGATCCAAGAGCTCCAGAAAGTAGAAAACAAATAGCAGACAACATACAATAGACAACAGACAACAGAGGAGGAAGAAGAATGACCATGCAGCAAATAAACAATGCAACACCTCTAATATTCGACAACTGCAGCATGGCATCGAGACCATAGGTAAGTATCCTACTACCTCACTCATATGCATCATTTGATCAAAAGTTGTAAGGGTTATGAGGTAGTTGGTTTATAAGTGAAAAGGTGGGTAGTTAACTTGGCCAACTTCGACAAAGCAGATAGTCAGGTGGAAAAAAGGAAATTCTTTTTAAAATCAAAAGAGAATTCAAGAGTCTAAAAACAGTGATTTATTTTTTATGGCATTCAAATCCGATGTAAGGTGGGGCCCTAACCCATATTAAAGTTCGAGTGATAGCAGAAGATTTAAGTAAGTGTGGGTTTGAGAGGCAGATAAAGTGCTCTGCGGGGAGCAACGAGCACGAGTTATAACTTAGGCTCAAACCCCACAGTTGACCATGACATCAAGGTGTTTGACCGAGATCTACAGTTGGAGATTGCTGTGAGGGGGTTCAAGCCTAATGAACATCTCGTACACTCCCTACCCCCGCAATGGGCCAACTCAATCGATCCACTCCATCTCATGTCCTCCACATCATCTACCACCCTCATTCATTACCATCCACCACATTACCCATACCCCGTCACCTCATTTGCCCACGGGGACTCCACTCAATGAATCTCTGACATATCATGTGAATTCATGGCATATTAAACAATACCCTTAATTTGATTACATATTGGCAAATATCTCTAAAAATCACATTATTGAACCCCCTACCAATACAAAGCCAATACAGCTTCCAAATTTAAGAACCCCTACTTTCTCTAGATATTGTAGGTATTCATTTTTTCATTAACATTTTGTATACCCCTTTATATTTTTCATTAAATTTGGGCTCCATTTTTTATACCTGCTAGCATAAAAACCCTCCGCCCCTTATATATCCCCCATTATATTATGTCATTTTTTCCTCAATAAATATCCTCCAATATGAACCCACGTGGTATGGTATTGCTCTCCTAGTGGAGCCCCTGTGCATCTACCATTCCATAGATATAGTGTTGTTTATGGCTACCATTTTAGGATGCTTGAAGAGGTAAGATTTGGAGTAGAAACAACAGTTCACCAAAGACTCAGCATACCCTATTTCTTGATGCAATCACTCATATACTCCAACAACAAAGTAAAGGAAGGGAATTCCAAAGAATTGGCTCACCATGGGTTGATTAGGATCCTCATTCAGGATGCCCTCCAACACCTCAGGATCCCTATAATATGGTCAATCTTCAGATACTTACTAGCAGAGGATGACATCAAAACCCTCACCTATGATGTTAGTTATTTTGTCAGTAAGGGGGAGGCAAAACAAGAAGAAGAAGATACAAAGCTAGATGGGGATGATATGGACAAAGAAAAAACTAATACAGAGGAACACAAGGAAGTAGGAGAAGAGAAGGAGGATGATGCTGAAACATAGGAGGAAACGAAGGAAGAAATTGATGGAGATGAGAAAGAACAACACGAGGAAGAAGATAAGAAAAACAGAGAGGAAGAAGGCATTGAAATAGAAGGGGAAGAACACAAGGAGGAGTCACCTAGGGTGTCTCCAAAGGCCCCTGAGAGGGGGGTAGCAGCTTCCCTCACTGCTCTCAACACCCCAGTCAAGCAAAAAGGGAAAATAAGAAAGCAAACCCCTCTACATTTTAGAACAAGAAAGAGCACAAGAATCAAACAAGGGAAGCCACAAATATCAACAAAAATACCTATTGAGATTGAAGATTCCCCTACACCTAGAGACATTGGGCACATGGAAGAGAAGCTCAAGGAAATCGGAAAAGAGCTAAGTGGCTTAAGGGATAGAGAAGAAATAATGAGAGATAAACTTGAGAAGGAAAATGCATGGCTGAGAGGATAGATGCAAGGAATGGAAAACCAACTAGCATGTATGGTCAACCTCTCCTTGGAGGCCATCCAGTGTAGGATGCCAGCTAAATCCTATGATGTTTAACTCAGAGAACAATGGTTGTAATTTCAGATTAAACACTAGCACAAAGGGGCACCATGCCATTTCGAGACTATAGGCAATTTATTGATCTTTGTGATCAAAGTACACTAAAGGATAGGGCCAAAATGGCTGAGTTTTACTTGCACAACATGGCCCTCATAAACATGAATGTTTGGGATCCTGATGCTGAGATGGGAGATACAATTAATGGATTTGGCATCATGGATGAACCATGAGGAGTCAAGGGTTGTAGAGATGAAAAGAATATTGGCCAGAGAGAAAAATGAACCTCTTTTCATTAGAGTTGAACAATCAAATCCCATGGCCCTAATAAACACCCATAATCTAATTGAAAATGATCCTCAGCTGGCACCTAGATATCTTGGTGCCCAAGAGAAAGCAATTTCACATTTTGAGGATATGTTTAGGCTGCTAGGAGATGATAGTATACATGCCTACTTAAGGAGATGGAAAACACTACCACGTAGCTTGAAGATCAGAGAATATCACTCCCCTCAAAGGTTGAGAGAGGCACTCAACATGACATCTATGTATAAGCAATCAATGCAAAGGTTGAAGTTCAATTGGATAGGCCTAAAACTTAGTCCACCACTACTCCTAGAGATGCTAGAAGGGAGAAAAGAAGAAGAGGAAAAGAGGAAGTGGGAAGAAGTAGAAAGGAAAGCGGGCTTCTATGAACAAAAAGAAGAGACCACAACAGAGGCATGGGATGTCAGAGAGGCTACTAGAGCCATGAAGGACGTGGACATTGACTAAGTTGCTCAGAGGATGAGCAAAGCTTTCAGTAGGGGGGTGATGATGAGCCTCATCATTGAGTAATTATATGGGCCTTATTTCACCTCCTAGCTCAGTCAAACCAACTATTCTTACAACTTGGTGCATAATTTTGATTATATTTTGTTTATGCGATGAGTTAGAGTTGGATAATTTTTTTTGTGGTCTAATGTGCATTTAACGCATGATTAAAGGATAAAAGCAAGGAATTTTGGCAAAGTCCTTGGTCAAAAATCGAATGGGACAAGGGAGAGGAATTATAGGAGGTAAATCCTCCTCATTTACTACCCCTCCATTTGAATATTCCTCCATCAGCTCGGAGTGCAAACATCCCAATCATGAGGACTAGAAGGTAGCCGAGCAAGTGAAAGTCAAAGCACCAGTTTATCTCAAGTTTTGGAGCCAAGCCTCCCTAATTTTATGGAAGTCGTTGGAGACTTTAGTCGTATAAGTAGAGATTCTTAGGACCTCAGTAGGATTTAGACTTTTGATTGTAAAACTCTATTTTATTTTTGAGTTGGAAGACTTGTGACAATTTTTGATGTAATCCATTGTTTCAATAATAAGAATGAGTTTTGTTTTGAGCCAGCACTGAGTTAACTCAGAGGGCTAAAGCTCTTGGGTTAAGGCCCAAACCTAGCAGATAAGGCTCCTCTTTATTGTACATGTATGCTAGCATAGATTCATAGTTTAATCATTCATTTTCTTAAGTAGCTGCATTTCCATTACAACAGTGTAGCGCATAGATTCATGGTTTAATCATTCATTTTCTTAAGTAGCTACATTTCCATTACAACATTGTAGCATAGATTGGTTGTGTTTTAGTTTGCTTCCATTTTTGCCTTCTTTTGATTAGCAAGTTAGTAAGGAGAAAAAGATCACCATAAGGTTGTCACCAGGTGTCTCGGCCTCACCTCCTCCCTCTAGGAGCATGACTTGAGGAAGAGACCCTTCAGCAACCCCAAAAATGAAAATTTCTAGTTCTCACATGAGCTTTGGAGTTTTTCGTCTTGATTCAGTACTTGGCTCATTTCATCGTTATCGTTTTCAATCACTCTCTTTCTATAATAGATCTCACTCGTAATCTCATTTCCCTTAGCACGAAATGCTTAGTGGAAGTCAATAAAACATGTCTTAATTAGATTATGTGCATAAATCTCCTTACCATCCGATCCACAACAAACTTGGCCAATCACCATCAACCACATGCATATTCATTTGACCGTTTGACTTTAGGCACTCCGAATATCCACCATCAATTTGTTTTGCTTGATCAAATGACTATTGCGTCACTCGCTTGCCAACTAGCTTGGCCGATCTCCACCATTGATCAATCCTGCATGATCCAATGGCTATCATGCAATCTTGAGTGAATTATTGCATGACCTATACCTGACCTAAAGCATAGAGAAAAGTGGTTTTCCCATGCTACGTGTCACTCACTTACGCTAATCGTGTGAAATTTAGAAATACAGCTTACAGCTCTTAGGCCGTGCAAGATAATCCTTACCACCTATAATCATTTCAATATTTGACTTTAGGTGCTCCGAATCTCCACCATTGATCTGCCTCACCTAATCCAATAGCCATTGCATCACCCAATCACCAACTAGCTTGGGCGATCTCCATCGTTGATCAATCTTGCATGATCTAATGGCTATCGTTCAATCTCGCACAAATTCTTGCACAGCCAATATCCGCCCAAGTGCACGTGAGAAAAAGTGGTTTTCTCATGCTACATGTCACTACCTTAGGCTAATCATAGAAAATTTAGGAATTCCACTTACAGCTTTGAGGGCGCGCGAGAAACTGCTTACCACCTACGAAGACCGCTCCATCATTCCGCACATTTTTTTCCTTTTGCTGCCACGTGATTTAATGTGATCCATCCATCTATTCACTTAATGTCCCACAATAAGATCTCCGTCATTCATCTCCTGTTAATCTTGTTCATTGATCGATCCATCCATCTATTCACTTAATCCCCGCGACAGTATCTACGTAGCTCATCTTCTATTAATCATGTTCATCCATCTATTCACGTAGTCTCCTTCGATAAGATCTTCACCGCTCATCTTCAGTTTTTATTGTTCGCTGATCGATCCAATGGTTCCTATGCACTACTGCTTCATTACGTCCTCCCTTCACTGATTTCAATCTTCAATTTCTTTTCCACTTGACTCCTTTCCAAACTTTGTTATGCATATCATTCAAACGCTGCCACTTCTGAGCTTCAATTTGGTTATTCAATTAGACTCTAACACTATCAGATCATAAAAAAACCAAGAAATTGAAAACATATTTAGTTGAATTTCCTTGCTTACTCATTAGTTTAGTTTGATTCTCTTTACATCTATAACTTAGATAGCAGCATTAGGTTAGTGTTGATTTAGCAATTTTGCTTAACATAGTTGTTTAAATGGTTAATTAGGAGATGGTGTGATTTAGCATCACATGTTTTCTTCTTCATTACTGCAGTAGAGTAGCTCTCTTAGAATAGATTTGCTCTTCTTCCATCAAAGAATCAAGCTTCTTCTGACTCTATAGAAGTCTGGGTTGGAACCCTTGGGGTCTCTTGCCATATGAACAAGTGACAACAGGCAAGACCTTCACTTCTACTTTTGCATATAGCACTGTGACCTCCAAGTTTGTATGAACCCTCGGTTGATAAGTAAAGCTAGTAGCCCAGGAGTTGCGGCATCCTTGCTACAATACTAGTGCCCATCACAACACAGCACCCAGATCCTTCCAAAACAAAACACCATCAAGAATGCAATATTTTGAAGCTTTCAACTTTAAGAATCTACTTTTACCTTTGGGTACTTTCAGTGGAGGATTTAAATGTTGCAATACATAAACAATGTGGAAGTACCATGGAGATGAAGTGAACATGTCGTACACCTGTAACTGTGAATCTTCTTCTTATTCTTCTTTAGAAAGGGAAGCAATCATATTGATATCTAATGCATGCAAATTAGATTCATCCACGAGCTTGGCCAAACCTTGTCCCTTGATGAGATTTGTGGGCTTTATCTCCAAATCATATTCTAACATTTTTGTGATCCATTTTCCCCACGTAACTTCTGGATCTGTTTGCATAAAAAATTCTTTTACAGTTGATGTTGGAACATAAGCAATGGCGTGAGAATGCAAAATATAAACTCGGAAATATTTGAGAGATTTGACCAAAGATGAAGCCTACTTCGCAATTATATTGTATTTCAGTGCTACATCCATTATTGTTCGACTAAAAACTGCTATAGGTTGTTCATTTTTCTGATATTTCTTTTGCATTAGGACAAATGCTAAGGTATGCTTTGAGGCAAATGAAAATATGATGAAATATGAAGTATAATCAATACTGATCAAAGTAGGATAGTAGATAATGCAAATTTAATTGCATTGAAAGACTTCTTGGCATCTAGAGACAATACCTCGCTATCCTTTTTCAGCATGTCTATCATTTCTCTCAAATGTTCAGTGAGGTTGGGAATGAATCTCCTCAAAAAATTGATTTTCCCATTAAATGAATGAATTTATTTTTTGTTCCTTGGGAAATCTAATTGTTGAATGACTTCAAATCTTGTAGGGTTAATGTGAATGCCATCCTTGGAGATAATGTGCCCCAATAACTTGCCTTCTTCCATGGAAAATAAGCTCTTCTTTGGATTTAGTGATATACCAAATTTTCTACATTTTTGAAAGACAATTCTCAAATGATGTAAATGGTCTTCATCAGATTTAGAAAAAACTATGAGATCATCTAAATAAATAACCAGAAATATGTCATCTTCATTGGTGAAAGCTATGTCCATAGCCTGCTGAAAAGTCGCTCATACATTCTTTAATCCAAATGGCATCTTAGCGTACATGAATTTACCCCATGGTGTTGTGAAGGTTGTTTTCAACTGATCATCCTTATGTACCAAAATATGATTGTACCCAGAATATCCATCAAGAAATGACATCCTGGAAGACCCAACTACCCTCTAAAGAATATGATCCATCTTCGGCAGGGGATAATTGTCCTTCAAGAATACTTTGTTTAAATTTATGAAATCAATGCAAAGACTAATCTCCTCGATCTTCTTTCTCACCGCAACAAGATTGGACATCCATTCAAAAAATCAAATAGGAACTATAATACCATATTTATAAAGCCTATTTACCTCTTTTTCAATTAATGACAGTAGCTTAGGATTAATCCTCCTCAGCTTCTGGTGACTTGGCTTTTGATCAGGCTTAACCGGTATAGTGTGTTGAATATGTTTGTATCATACACCTTTAAATCTGAATAGTCCCAAGCAAATACATCAGAAAATTATGCCATCAAAGAAATGTACTTACTTTTCATCTCAAGAGATAGAGACTTTGACAATTTGAACATCTTAGGCTTCTATATTGTACCAATGTTCACATCTTCAACACATTTCTCTGTGGGAACCATAGTAAGATTTTTAGCAACATCATCACGATCAAATAACTCTTCCAAAGATATGAGACCTCGTGGAATGTTGTTATCTTTCAACTGTAATATTTCAATCTCGGTTGCTTCAATTCCTGGATCATTCTCATCAGATGCATCATCAATATGGGAATTCAGAAATTCATCTTCCATTTGCAAAAAAACTATTGATGTGTTTGTCATCCCAAAACACCTTCCAATATCTCATATTATTAGGAACAACCGGGTGGTGTTTAACATGAATTTAATACTTCTCATTGGAGTGAAAGAGAATCTTCACCATACTAACTGTAGTTGCAAGAGAATCAACTATAATATTCTAAGTTCTAGGAATCAAAGACGAAGTATATTCTAATTTTTTTTTTAAGAATGTCAAGGACAACATTGGATAATCTCTCATTCTTGGATGCTTGGCCTAGTATTCCCCTTTCACTTGTTTGATTACCAACTCGGAGTCGCCGTAAACAGAAATTTTCTTTGCTCCCAACCTTTTTCATAATTTTAAGGCCAACAATAAATGCTTCATATTCCGCCTCATTTTTGAGAAATCAAAGGCCAACTTAAAAGAACTCATCCTTACATTGTGTGGAATTTTACATGAATGATGCAATGGACCATGAATCCACACGCCAATCCCAGCTCATTCTTTTCCCAATGCACCATCAAACTCCATGGTTGAAACACCATTTTCTTCATCTGGAAATAGAACTTCGGAAGGTTGAACTATTTGATTTTTTGGAGGATGACTCGTTGTCTCAATAAACTTTGTTTTCTCCACTAACTCAACAATCTTTTCAAGAGAATTTTTAGGCTGAAAACACTCTTCATTCTTTTCCTTTTCTAAACAACCAAAACTTTTTGTACACTACTTATAACATTCGAAGCTTCTGAAACCTCTACAAGCTGATTATCATCATCTACTGAATTCATATCGTTATACAAAATGAAAGAGTCTAGATCAGTATGTACAGCATGGATGGGATGATTAATGGGTTTTTCTTTGATAATAATCATGAATTTCATCTTCTTCTCCTGATAGAGTTTTCTAAGCTGCCCAAATACTGGTATAGCAGCATATTAAAAATCAAGTTATAAGGTTCCTTTCAGCTTTGTCCCCCAAGACCATGAGAGCAACATACCAAACTGAGGATGGATCTCAGCAACCACTACGTCCATCAACACATTCTTGGCTGGATTTTGGTCCAGGGACACTACTAAATCTTTGATAAGGCTAAGACATTTCACTCTTCCTGATTTGAATGAGTAGAAGTCATGATAATGTCAGGTGATACTCAATCCTAATTTGTCCATAATAACTTTTGGCATAAGATTATGCGAGGCACCAAAATCTAGCATGGTGTTATGGAGGATGAAATCATGAAGTTTGAGACTAAGATAGAAAGGTGGAATTTCACTATCTTGAGGACTTCCCTCTAAGGTTGTACCAAACAGTAATGCAAGCTCATCATTGGAAACATTTACTGTGTCTAACATCTGGTCTACCTTCAACATTTTGGCAATATGAAAATTGTACTTATCATTCTTTACTAATTTAGTTAGAGGAATTGAAACTTTCAATTTGGAAATTTCATTCTCTAAACTAAATAAATTTGATTGCTTTTCTACCTCTTTTGTAGTGATGTCCTTCTTTTCATTCTACCCTTTAGCTTGAGATTCCTTCTTATGACATTCACTTTGAACCTCCTTATCCTTCCTCACATTGCTGGTAGAGCCTTCCTCTTTATCCTGACTCCATATGACAATATCCTTTTCTTTATTTTGATTTGCAGTGGATGTTTCTTTGCTTTGTGTATCTTTCTATGCATTCTGTTCTTTTAGATTCAATGTGACAGGTACATTTATGTTTCTTAAATTGTATTGCTTCTGCAAATGACTGAGTGCATTCTAATATCCTCTTTGGTATTCTTCAATTTGCAATACCCATAGATCATCACTTGTAAGTACAAGCTGTCGATCACTTGGTATAAAAGACTCCTGAGAAAATTGGTCTTCCTTAGTTAGGAAAGTAGGTATCTCATCTTCCTCAAAGAAATGATTTTATCCTACAATTTCCTCTTAATCTTGTTCCTGCCCTTCCGTGTAATTTTGTTGTAATGGATTTCTTACTTGTCCCTGAGGATCCTTATTTCGCTGCTCTTTTTTCTTATTTCTGAACTGTTGTTGTTGTTGTTATCGATAATTTGGATTCCTTACTAAAGGCTCTACTTGTCAATCTATTATAGACATTCTATCCATCATCATTTCCATGGTTTTAATGAGAGTGTCAAGATTTACATCTGAAGATGAAGTGGACTCTTCTTTAAAGGAAACTCTCTTCTTAGGTTTCTCAGGTTTTGTTTTATATTTCTTGATGAGCAGTTTAGCTTCGACACTTACTACATTTCTTCTAGAGTTACAACGTCTCTCTCCCTAAGCTAATATGCCATGTTTGGTTCAAAGGCATCAAGATAATGGAGAAGTGCTAAACCAAGAGGAGGTTTCATATCGCCAGGGATGAAATTATACACCATATTGAACCTTGTTGTGAATTCCTGCACTATCTCATTCGGGTTTCTTTTCATGGAATTGTACTTAGCCAAAATATGTAATGGATTTTTCTTTTCTTTCCATCATGCTAAGAAAAACTCTATCAACCTATGAGAGCTATTGATAGACTTAGCAGCCAAACTACGAAACCATTTCTTCACATCTCCGTAAAAACTCTGAGATATGATTCTCATCTTAGTATCTTATTCATCATTCTCTTCAAGTTCAATAAGATATACCAATTTCTCAACATGTCGTTGGGCTGTGATTTCTGAACTTCCATCAAACAGAGGGAGTCTTTGGCCATATTTTTGAGGTAGAGAAACAAGTTGAGCAGGTAAGATTAGAGGGGAAAACGAGCCATGACTACTGGAAGATGTAGTAGAGGTACTACAATGGGCTGTGTAGATAAAGATGATGACACTAATGGAGGTGGTGTAAAAAGAGATGAAGTAGCTTATGTATTTGGAAGTGTAGTAGAGGATGAAGCAACAATTAGGTTTTCTAGCTGATATTTGATGTAAGCTTTTTCAGTGGTGATTTGAAGTTGGTCAGCTAGACTCTAGAGTTTATCAAAGTTTAACCATAGTTCATGATCAGCTTTAGAAAAGAGGGATTTAGAAGAAACGAGGTGAGAATGAAATTGAAAAGGATCAAGTACTACTTTAAAAAGGAAAGACTCAGATTTTGACCTGAAAAGAGATAGCTCAAACTGAATATCAAAAGAAATATGCTCAACAGTGAATAAATTTTTAGGCAAAGAAATAGTCCTTTCTAATTTTTGAGTTTTACTTTCAGAAATAGGTGACTTGAGTTTCCTAAGTAGTTTTTCTGGGTCATTAACAATAAAAGGTGGATTTGGGTTAGGATTTGACCTAGTATGTCTTTTAGGAGCCATAATTTTTTACACGTTGAACTTGATATAATTTCTTAAATTGGCCTATCTTTAGATACTAGAAGTTGTCACCTACAAAACTAGTCTTATTGAATTCTCTAATAGAACAAATCCCATGAATTCTATATTAGTTGTTTACCCGACAACGATGCCAAAATGTTATCCTCTACAATGTCCCAGGATGAAGAGGAGATCGAAAGAGGTAACTTCAAACCACTTGCAATTCAACAGCTAGCCTTGCTAAACTAGAGAAGGACCTCTCTAAGGATTTCATAGTCAATTACTGGACGAGAAATGGATTTTAGGCTAGATGTAATAGTTCTAGATGAGTTTTTGAAAATTTAGGGTTTTTGGGTTGCTGGACCAAGGATGAGAAAAAGCAATTAGGTCAAGGTCTCAAAAGGTTGTAGTAGCAGGCATAAAGAGGAGCAAGAAAACAGTGCCTTGTCATTAATCTGAGAATTTGGTCAATGTAGTGTAGGGTTTGAAAATATTATAAGGTCATAATGAGCATGTGTACCATGAATTCATTAATCTAGAAGAAGAAATACATGGAAATGATTTTCCACATAAACAGAGCTTTGAATATAAAGAATTATGCCTATATAGATGTAAGGAAAATCTTTGAGGAATAAAAAACATGTTAATAAAGATGGATTCATTCATGATAAACTAACATAGAAAGAAAACAACATCACAAACTCACTGCACATGTATTGCTAAAAAATAGTTGCAACCGCTCCTTTGATTAATTGAGTGAAATCATAAGATACAAATTCTCTCCTCTGAAGTCCAAACCTTCTCTTTGAATGAGAAATGATACATATAGAATCAAAAAAGAAGTTTCCCCACCTTCAAGGGTCGAATCCCTAAGTGGTGGAACAGTTTCCAAGAATCTCTCAACCAATAAGTGAGAATGAGAAGGTAAAAAAAACTCTTCTCTTAGACTTTTATTTGAGTTTTGCTTCATTTAGGAGGCCTAATTAACCATTAAAACAACCTATCATGATAATTTATTCATGATTACATAATCTAGAATGGGCACATGGAAGAGAAGCTCAAGGAAATGGGAAAAGAGCTAAGTGGCTTAAGGGACAGAGAATAAATAATGAGAGATAAACTTGAGAAGGAAAATGCATGGTTGAGAGGACAGATGCAGGGAAGGGAAAACCAACTAGCATGTATGGTCAACCTCTCCTTGGAGGCCATCCAATGTAGGATGCCAGCTAAATCCTATGTTCTTTACCTCAAAGAACAATGGTTGTAATTTCAGATTAAAACACTAGCGCAAAGGGGCACCATGCCATTTCGGGACTATAGGCAATTTATTGGTCTTTGTGATCAAAGTACACTAGAGGACAGGGCCAAAATGGCTGAGTTTTACTTGCACAACATCGCCCTCATAGACATGAATGTTTGGGATCCTAATGCTGAGATAGGAGATACAATTAATGGATTTGGTATCATGGATGAACCATGAGGAGTCAAGGGCTGTAGAGATGAAAAGAATATTGGCCAAAGATAAAAATGAACCTCTTTTCATTAGAGTTGAACAATAAAGTCCCATGGCCCTAATAAACACCCATAATCTAATTTAAAATGATCCTCAGCTAGCACCTAGATATCTTGGTGTCCAAGAGAAAGAAATTTCACATTTTGAGGATATGTTTAGGCTGCTAGGAGACGATAGTATACATGCCTACTTAAGGAGATGGAAAACACTACCACGTAGCTTGAACATCAGAGAATATCACTCCCCTCAAAGGTTGAGAGAGGCACTCAACATGACACCTATGTATAAGCAATCAATGCAAAGGTTGAAGGTCAATTGGATAGGCCTAAAACTTAGTCCACCACTACTCCTAGAGATGCTAGAAGGGAGAAAAGAAGAAGAGGAAAAGAGGAAGTGGGAAGAAGTAGAAAGGAAAGAAGGATTCTATGAACAAAAAGAAGAGACCACAATAGAGGCATGGGATGTCAGAGAGGCTACTAGATCCATGAAGGACATGGACATTGACTAAGTTGCTCAGAGGATGAGCAAAGCTTTCAGTAGGGGGGTGATGATGAGCCTCACCATTGGGTAATTATATGGGCCTTATTTCACCTCCTAGCTTAGTCAAACCAACTATTCTCACAACTTAGGGCATACTTTTGATTATATTTTGTTTATGGGATGAGTTAGAGTTGGATAATTTTTTTTGTGGTCTAATGTGCATTTAACACGGGATTAAAGGATAAAAGCAAGGAATTTTGGCAAAGTCCTTGGTCAAAAATCGAATGGGACAAGGGAGAGGAATTATAGGAGCTAAATCCTCCTCATTTACTACCCCTCCATTTGAATATTCCTTCATTAACTTGGATTGCAAACATCCCAATCATGAGGACTAGAAGGTAGCTGAGCAAGTGAAAGTCAAAGCACCAGTTTATCTCGAGTTTGGGAGCCAAGCCTCCCTAATTTTATGGAAGTCGTTGGAGACTTTAGTCGTATAAGTAGAGATGCCTAGGACCTCAGTAGGATTTGTACTTTTGATTGTAAAACTCTATTTTATTTTTGAGTTGGAAGACTTGTGACAATTTTTGATGTAATCCATTGTTTTAATAATAAGAATGAGTTTTGTTTTGAGCCAACACTGAGTTAACTCAGAGGGCTGAAGCTCTTGGGTTAAGGCCCAAACCTAGCAAATAAGGCTCCTCTTTATTGTACATGTATGCTAGCATAGATTCATGGTTTAATCATTCATTTGCTTAAGTAGCTGCATTTCCATTATAGCAGTGTAGCGCATAGATTCATGGTTTAATCATTCATTTTATTAAGTAGCTACATTTCCATTACAGCGTTGTAGCATAGATTGGTTGTGTTTTAGTTTGCTTCCATTTTTGCCTTCTTTTGATTAGCAAGTTAGTAAGGAGAAACAGATCACCATAAGGTTGTCACCAGGTGTCTCGGCCTCACCTCCTCCCTCTAGGAGCATGACTTGAGGAAGAGACCCTCCAACAACCCCCAAAACACAAAATTCTAGTTCTCACATGAGCTTTGGAGTTTTTTTGTCTTGATTTAGTACTTGGCTCATTTCATCGTTATCGTTTTCAATCACTCTCTTTCTATAATAGATCTTACTCGTATTCTCATTTCCCTTAGCACAAAATGCTTAGTGGAAGTCAATAAAACATGTCTTAATTAGATTATGCTCATAGATCTCCTTACCGTCCGATCCACAACAAACCTAGCCAATCACCATCAACCGCATGCATATTCATTTGACTGTTTGACTTTAGGCACTCCGAATATCCACCATTGATTTGTTTTTCTTGATCAAATGACTATTGCGTCACTCGCTCACCAACTAGCCTGGCCGATCTCCACCATTGATCAATCCCGCATGATCCCATGGCTATCATGAAAACTTGAGTGAATTATTGCATGACCTATGCCTGACCTAGAGCATGCGAGAAAAGTGGTTTTCCCATGCTACGTGTCACTCACTTAGGCTAATCGTGTGAAATTTAGAAATACAGCTTAAAGCTCTTAGGCCGTGCAAGATAATCCTTACCACCTATAATCATTTCAACATTTGACTTTAGGTGCTCTGAATCTCCACCATTGATCTTCCTTGCCTAATCCAACAGTTATTACATCACCCAATCACCAACTAGCTTGGCTGATCTCCATCGTTGATCAATCTCGCATGATCTAATGGCTATCGTTCAATCTTGTGCAAATTCTTGCACGGCCAATATCCGCCCGAGTGCACGTGAGAAAAGTGGTTTTCTCATGCTACGTGTCACTACCTTAGGCTAATCGTACAAAATTTAGGAATTCCACTTACAACTTTGAGGGCATGTGAAAAACTGCTTACCACCTACGAAGACTGCTCCATCATTCTGCACATTTTTTTCCTTTTGCTGCCACGTGATTTAATGCAATCTTTCCATCTATTCACTTAATCCCCCACAATAAGATCTCCGCCATTCATCTCCTATTAATCTTGTTTGTAAATCGATCCATCCATCTATTCACTTAATCCCCGCGATAATACCTCCGTAGCTCATCTTCTATTAATCATGTTCATCCATCTATTCACGTAGTCTCCTTCGATAAGATCTTCACCGCTCATCTTCGGTTTTTATTGTTTGCTGATCGATCCAATGGTTCTTATGCACTACTGCTTCATTACGTCCTCCCTTCACTGATTTCAATCTTCGATTTCTTTTCCACTTGAATCCTTTCCAAACTTTGTTATGCATATCATTCAAATGCTGCCACTTATGAGCTTCAATTTGGTTATTCAATTAGACTCTAACACTATCAGATCATAGAAAAACCAAGAAAGTGAAAAAATATTTAGTTGAATTTCCTTGCTTACTCATTAGTTTAGTTTGATTCTCCTTACTTCTGTAACTAGATAGCAGCATTAGGTTAGTGTTGATTTAGCAATTCTGCTTAACATAGTTGTTTAAATGGTTAATTAGGATATGGTGTGATTTAGCATTACATTTTTCCTTCTTCATTACTGCAGTAGAGTAGCTCCCTTAGAATAGATTTTCTCTTCTTCCATCAAAGAATCAAGCTTCTTCTAACTCTATAGAAGTCTGGCTTGGAACCCTTGGGGTCTCTCGCTAGATGAACAAGTGACAACAGGCAAGACCTTCACTTCTACTTGTGCATATAGCACTGTGACCTCCAAGTTTGTATGAACCCTCGGTTGATAAGTAAAGCTAGTAGCCCAGGAGTTGCAGCATCCTTGCTACAATATTAGCGCCCATCACAACACACCACCCAGATCCTTCCAAAACAAAACACCATCAAGAATGCAATATTTTGAAGCTTTCAACTTTAAGGATCTACTTTTACCTTTGGGTACTTCCGGTGGAGGATTTAAATGCTGCAATACATAAACAATGTCGAAGTACCATGGAGATGAAGTGAACATGTCATACACCTGTAACTGTGAATCTTCTTCTTCTTCTTCTTTAGAAAGGGAAGCAATCATATTGATATCTAATGTATGCAAATTAGATTCATCCACGAGCTTGGCCAAACCTTTTCCCTTGATGAGATTTGTGGGCTTTATCTCCAAATCATATTCTAACATTTTTGTGATCCATTTTCCCCGCCTGCCTTCTAGATCTGTTTGCATAAGAAATTCTTTTACAGCTGCTGTTGGAACATAAGCAATGGTGTGATAATGCAAAATATAAACTCGGAAATATTTGAGAGATTTCACCAAAGATAAAGCCTACTTCGCAATTATATTGTATTTTAGTGATACATCCATTATTGTTCGACTGAAAAAGACTATAGGTTGTTCATTTTTCTGATATTTCTTTTGCATTAGGACGACTGCTAAGGTATGCTTTGAGGCGAACGAAAATATGATGAAATATGAAGTATAATCAAGACTGATGAAAGTAGGATAGTAGATAATGCAAATTTAATTGCATTGAAAGACTTCTTGGCATCTAGAGACAATACCTTGCTATCCTTTTTCGGCATGTCTATCATTTCTCTCAAATGTTCAATGAGGCTGGGAATGAATCTCCTCAAAAAATTGATTTTCCCATTAAATGAATGAATTTATTTTTTGTTCCTTGGGAAATCTAATTGTTGAATGACTTCAAATCTTGTAGGGTCAATGTGAATGCCATCCTTGGAGATAATGTGCCCCAATAGCTTGCCTTCTTCCATGGAAAATAATCTCTTCTTTGGATTTAGTGATATACCAAATTTTCTACATTTCTGAAAGACAATTCTCAAATGATGTAAATGGTCTTCATCAGATTTAGAAAAATCTATGGGATCATCTAAATAAATAACCAGAAATACGTCATTTTCATTGATGAAAGCTATGTCCATAGCCTGCTGAAAAGTCACTCCTACATTCTTTAATCCAAATGGCATCTTAGCGTACATGAATTTACCCCATGGTGTTGTGAAGGTTGTTTTCAAGTGATCATTCTTATGTACCAAAATATGATTGTACCCAGAATATCCATCAAGCAATGACATCCTGGAAGACCCAACTACCCTCTAAAGAATATGATCCATCTTCAGCAGGGGATAATTGTCCTTCAAGGATACTTTTTTTAAATTTATGAAATCAATGCAAAGACGAATCTCCTCAGTCTTATTTCTCACCACAACAAGATTGGACATCCATTCAGAAAATCGAATAGGAACTATAATACCATATTTATAAGGCCTATTTACCTCTTTTTCAATTGATGACAGTAGCTTAGGATTAATCCTCCTCAGCTTCTAGTGAAATGGCTTTTAATCAGTCTTAACTGGTATAGTGTGTTGAATATGTTTGTATCATACACCTTTAAATTTGAATAGTCCCAAGCAAATACATCAGAAAATTCTACCATCAAAGTAATGTACTTGCTTTTCATCTCAAGAGATAGAGACTTTGACAATTTGACCATCTTAGGCTTCTATATTGTACCAATGTTCACATCTTCAACACCTTTCTCTGTGGGAACCATAGTAAGATTTTTAGCAACATCATCGCGATCAAATAACTCTTCCAAAGGTATGAGACCGTGTGGAATGTTGTTATCTTTCAGCTGCAATATTTCAATCTTGGTTGCTTCAATCCTGGATCATTCTCATCAGATGCATCATCAATATGGGAATTCAGAAATTCATCTTCCATTTGCAAAAAACTATTGATCTTTTTGTCATCCCAAAACACCTTCCAATATCTCATATTATCAGGAACAACTGGGTGGTGTTGAACATGAATTGAATACTTCTCATTGGAGTGAAAGAGAATCTTCACCGTACTAGCTGTAGTTGCAAGAGAATCAACTATAATATTCTAAGTTATAGGAATGAAAGACAAAGTATATTCTAATTTTTTTTTAAGAATGTCAAGGACAACATTGGATAATCTCTCATTCTTGGATGCTTGGCCTAGTATTCCCCTTTCACTTGTGCGATTACCAACTTGGAGTCACCATAAATAGAAATTTTCTTTGCCCCCAACTTTTTTCAGAATTTTAAGGCCAACAATAAATGCCTCATATTCCACCTCATTTTTTGAGAAATCAAAGGCCAACTTAAAAGAACTCATCCTTACATTGTGTGGAATTTTACATGAATGATGCAATGGACCATGAATCCGCATGCCAATCCCAGCTCATTCTTTTCCCAATGCACCATCAAACTCCATGGTTGAAACACCATTTTCTTCATCTAGAAATAGAACTTCGGAAGGTTGAACTATTTGATTTTTTGGAGGATGACTCGTTGTCTCAATAATCTTTGTTTTCTCCAGTAACACAACAATCTTTTCAAGAGAACTTTTAAGCTGAAAACTCTCTTCATTCTTTTCCTTTTCTAAACAACCAAAACTTTTTGTACACTACTTATAGCATTCGAAACTTCAAATCTCTACAAGCTAACTATCATCATCTATTGAATTCATATCACTATACAAAATGAAAGAGTCTAGATCAGTATGTCCAGCATGGATGGGATGATTAATGGGTTTTTCTTTGCTAATAATCATGAATTTCATCTTCTTCTCCTGATAGAGTTTTCTAAGCTGCCCAAATACCGGTATAGCATCATATTAAAAATCAAGTTATAAGGTTCCCTTCAACTTTGTCCCCCAAGAACATGAGAGCAACATACCAAAATGAGGATGGATATCAACAACCACTATGTCCATCAACACATTCTTGGCTGGAATTTGGTCCAGGGACACTACTAAATCGTTGATAAGCCTAGGACATTTCACTCTTCTTGATTTGAATGAGTAGAAGTCATGATAATGTCAGGTGATACTCAATCCTAATTTTTCCATAATAACTTTTGGCATAAGATTATGCGAGGCACCAGAATCTAGCATGGTGTTATGGAGGATGAAATCGTGAAGTTTGAGACTAGGATAGAAAGGTGGAATTTCACTATCTTTAGGACTTCCCTCTAAGGCTATACCAAACAGTATTGCAAGCTCATCATCAGAAACATTTACTGTGTCTAACATCTGGTCTACCTTCAACATTTGGGCAATCTAAAAATTGTACTTATCATTCTTTACTAATTTAGTTAGAGGAATTGAAACTTTCAATTTGGAAATTTCATTCTCTAAACTAAATAAATTTGATTGCTTGTCTACCTCTTTTGTAATGATGTCCTTCTTTTCATTCTGCCCTTTAGCTTGAGATTCCTTCTTATGACATTCACTTTGAACCTCCTTATCCTTCCTCACATTGTTGGTAGAGGCTTCCTCCTTATCTTGACTCAATATGACAATCTCCTTTTCTTTATTTTGATTTGTAGTGGATGTTTCTTTGCTTTGTGTATCTTTCTATACATTTTGTCCTTTTAGATTCAATGTGACAGGTACATTTATGTTTCTTAAATTGTATTGCTTCTGCAAATGACTGAGTGCATTCTAATATCCTCTTTGGTATTCTTCAATTTTCACTACCCATAGATCATCACTTGTAAGTACAAGTTGTCGATCACTTGGTATAAAATACTCCTGAGAAAATTGGCCTTCCTTAGTTAGAAAAGTAGGTAGCTCATCTTCCTCAAATAAATGATTTGCTCCTACAATTTCCTCTTAATATTCTTCCCTCCCTTCAGTGTAATTTTTTTGTAATGTATTTCTTACTTGTCCCTGAGGATCTTGATTTCGCTGCTCTTTTTTCTTATTTTTGAACTGTTGTTGTTGTTGTTATCGATAATTTGGATTCCTTACTGAAGGCTCTGCTTGTCAATCTGTTATAGACATTCTATCCATCATTATTTCCATGGTTTTAATGAGAGTGTCAAGATTTACATCTGAAGATGAAGTGGGCTCTTCTTTAAAGGCAACTCTCTTCTTAGGTTTCTCAGGTTTTGTTTTATATTTCTTGGTGAGAAGTTTAGCTTCGACACTTACTGCATTTCGTTGCATTTCTTCTAGAGTTACAGTGTCTCTCTCCCTAAGCTAATATGCCATGTCTGGGTCAAAGGCATCAGGATAGTGGAGAAGTGCTAAACCAAGAGGAGGTTTCATATCGTTAGGAATGAAATTATACACCGTATTGAGCCTTGTTGTGAATTCCTGCACTGTCGCGTTTGGGTTTCTTTTCATGGAATTGTACTTAGCTAAAATATGCAATGGATTTTTCTTTTCTTTCCATTGTTGCTAAGAAAAACTCTATCAACCTATGAGAGCTATTGCTAGAATTAGTAGCCAAACTATGAAACCATTCCTTCACATCTCCATAAAACTCTGAGATATGATTCTCATCTTAGTATCTTCTTCATCATTCTCTTCAAGTTCAATAAGATATACCAATTTCTCAACATGTCGCTGGGCTGTGATTTCTGAACTTCCATCAAACAGAGGGAGTCTTTGGCCATATTTTTGAGGTAGAGCAAGAAGTTGAGCAGATAAAATTAGAGGGGAAAACGAGCCATGACTACTGGAAGATGTAGTAGAGGTACTACAATGGGCTGTGTAGATAAAGATGATGACACTAATGGAGGTGGTGTAAAAAGAGATGAAGTAGCTTATGTATTTGGAAGTGCAGTAGAGGATGAAGCAACAATTAGGTTTTCAAGCTGATATTGGATGTAAGCTTTTTCAGTGGTGATTTGAAGTTGGTTAGCTAGACTCTAGAGTTTATCAAAGTTTAACCATAGTTCACAATCAACTTTAGAAAAGAGGGATTTAGAAGAAACGAGGTGAGAATGAAATTGAAAAGGATCAAGTACTACTTTAAAAAGGAAAGACTCAGATTTTGACCTGAAAAGAGATAGCTCAAACTGAATATCAAAAGAAATATGCTCAACAGTGAATAAATTTTTAGGCAAAGAAGTAGTCCTTTCTAGTTTTTGAGTTGTACTTTCAAAAATAGGTGACTTGAGTTTCCTAAGTAGTTTTTCTGAGTCATTAACAATAAAAGGTGGATTTGGGTTAAGATTTGACCTAGTACGTCTTTTAGGAGCCATAATGTTTTACACCTTGAACTTGATATAATTTCTTAAATTGGCCTATCTTTAGATACTAGAATTTGTCACCTACAAAACTAGTCTTATTGAATTCTCTAATAGAACAACTCCCAGGAATGATATATTAGTTGTTTACCCGACAACGATGCCAAAATTTTATCCTCTACAATGTCCCAGGCTGAAGAGGAGATCGAAAGAGGTAACTTCAAACCACTTGCAGTTCAACAGCTAGCCCTGCTAAACCAGAGAAGGATCTCTCTAAGGATTTCATAGTCAATTACTCGACAATAAATGGATTTTAGGCTAGATGTAACAATTCTAGATGAGTTTTTGAAAATTTAGGGTTTTTGGGTTGTTGGACCAGGGATGAGAAAAAGCAATTAGGTCAAGGTCTCAAAAGGTTGTAGTAGCAAGCATAAAGAGGAGCAAGATAACAGTGTCTTGTCATTAATTTGAGAATTTGGTCAATGTAGTGTAGCGCTTGAAAATATTATAAGGTCATAATGAGCATGTGTACCATGAATTCATTAATCTAGAAGAAGAAATACATAGAAATGATTCTCCACATAAACAGAGCTTTGAATATAAAGAATTATGCCTATATAGACGTAAGGAAAATCACTGAGGAATGAAAAACATTTTAATAAAGATGGATTCATTCATGATAAACTAACATATAAAGAAAACAACATCACAAACTCGCTGCACATGTATTTCTAAAAAATAGTTTCAACAGCTCCTTTGATTAACTGAGTGAAATCATAAGATACAAATTCTCTCCTATGAAGTCAAAACCTTCTCTTTGAATGAGAAATGATACATATAGAATCAAACAAGAAGTTTCCCCACCTTCAGGGGTCGAATCCCTAAGTGGTGGAACAGTTTCCAAGAATCTCTCAACCAACAAGTGAGAATGAGAAGGTAAAAAAAACTCTTCTCTTAGACTTTTATTTGAGTTTTGCTTCATTTAGGAGGCCTAATTAACCTTTAAAACAACCTATAATGATAATTTTTTCATGATTATATAATCTAGAATTCAAACTATTGAAGTTACAACATCAAGTTACCTTTGACCAAATCAAACTAGAAATCTGAGAAATTACACAGTGGAATTTTTAATTAAAATCTCATAAAGTTGCAAAAGCGTAATGCCAACTTGGGGGCAACTTTTAGGTACCTTCCTGAAGTCAAATTTCAAATATGAAAGAATGGTAATATAGACCTACCTGTCTAGTTTCCACAACATCTTGAATTTTTGAAAATGACCCATGGGAAGGCCTTCAAAAAATGATTCTCCCAAGGTGTCTCCAAAAATGCAGCGCCTGTCAAAAAGAGGGGCAAAATGTTGATTTTTGACCCCTTTTTCTCATTTTTATAAAAATATGAGCCCTGTCTGAGAAATATAAGGAAATGGGTTTTGAGAGGAGGCCATACGATTTCCAAAAATTCAATCCACTTGTCATTTGGAGCTTTGAGGAAAAAGCACAGCGCCAAGGCGTTGTGTTTCTGTAACTAGTGTAATTTCTGAATTTTGTACCAAATTTCACAAAAACCAAAAATGCTAAGAAAACTCCCAAAATTGGTCCAAAAGTTCCAAATGAGGTATATTATTCTCTCATGGATGCTTTAGCAAGCATCTCCAAGTTGTCCCTCTCATCTTTTATTTTTAGGGCTTCCTTCAGCTTGTTTTTCCTTTGCTTGACCTTGATGTTGCAAATCTTGTTTCTGGTTTGGTAGTGGTGGGCCATGTGCCTCGAAATTTGGTTGTCCCTATTATCCTTGTCAAGAAGCTACTCTAGATGATCATTGACTTTGCCTAGCCAATATTCTCTGTTTTCATTGATCTCCATGGCAATTCTATCTTCAATATCCAAATCTTCATCAAGTAGATTTTGGTCTTTTTCCTTTTGCAATGCTTTGTTAATACCTTTTGTCCTAGGCCTCTTCTTTCCAACCTAATGTTGTTTTTCATCATTATCATCATGCTCTAACACTGCTATACCTTTGACCTCATGCTTCAACATCTTGGATTGCTCTTTTCCATGATTAGTTGTTTGACCTTGAGTTGATTGTTTTCTTGCTCAAGGAATGAAATGATAAATCTGGCCCTTGCCAAATTGTCCATGAGCTCCCTGATTTGGGAATCCTTCTCCTTGATAGCTTATTGCAAGTTTTAATTCTCATCTGCTACCTCCGAGTCAACTAGTTCAAATTTATGCTCAATTAGCTCCTCATCCTACAAATGTGATCCCTGTTGTGCTGATGTAGAAGGCTTGGCCCTTTTCTCAACTTGAGAAGTAAACACAAGTCTTTTTCCTTTATGGTATATTTTGGTCACCTCAGGTCTAGGTGCCTTGGGAACCTCCTCTAATTTTCTTGATGACCCTACCTCCATAGGTTGTGCTGATGTGTTTTGGTGATGGCTTGGTGAAGTAGTCTCACGACTTTGCAAAGACATTTCAATGAAGGTATCCCATGCCATGTTCTTTTCTGCCAACTAATGGAGGAATACAACCTATATAAAACTGTGATGGAAAAGGCTAGGGTAATGCCTTTTTTTTTTCATTTTCACCTTTTCATACATTTTGATAAGAATTCTACACAAGTAGTTACACAAGTTAAGAGGTTTGACAACTGCAAAATGCATTAGCAACCAAATGTGGTATTGATACAATCTGGAAAATCTCCCTTGACAAGTGAAAAACTTCATCACAACCTTCATCAGTGGTACATACTTTTCCAATAGGTATCTGAATGGAATGATGTGTGAATGAGGCTCTCTGTAAAGTGATTTCAAGAAGGGTTTGTATTACTCAAGGTTTAGGCTCATGCCTTTGAACAAATACTCCCCATGATTTAGTATCCCTGTGGCAAGAGAGATGGTAGAAATTGAGGATGTGAAATCTATCCCTTCTATGGTGGCTTTTTCTCCCTTCAGATTGGTGGCAATCCAATTTGTGAGCTTCTCATGAAAACCTACTTTACCCACTCTTTGACAAAACCCTAGATAACTAACATCTTCAAAGCACTGTCTAATGAATGGTGAAGAGTTGATCTCATTGTAGTTTGTGGGCTCATACCTTAGAATCCATCCTCCTTTATGATATTTTCTATTTTCTAATGGTGAAGAATCTCCCTCCATTTTGAAAACCGTAGATGACAAGAAAATGGAAAAAACTATAAGCAATGAGTGAAGTGGTGAAATGAGGGAGTTAGGGAAGGGAAATGATGATAGGGAAATTTTGGGATATGGATAGGGGATTTTAGAAATATCTAGGAAGTTAAATGAAGGGAAATGAGCAAGAAAATTTAAAAATAGTCCTAGTTAGGGAAACTGTTAAATTTGATAGGTAAGAGCTAGGGTTTGCAAGAAGGTGAAGTAAATTAAAGGGAAATGATTTGTTTGGTGGATGGGATGGTGATCTGTATTCAAACAAAGGTAGGGCTAGCAATTTCTAGGGTTTGAATGTTCCAACTCATCATTTGCAAGCTTTAAATCATGAAATTCATACAAGCCCCAGATGATTAAACTCACCATCATTTATTTGTTTTGCCAAAGGAAAAGAGGGAGTGAAATGAGTGTACTTACTTGCTAAATGGCTTAGAGCAATAAGAAACTAGAATACAAGATTAAATTTTTAATTTGGGTGATTTTTTGTGAGTTTCAAGATACTTTGTCCTGTGTGCATCACAGTTCATAGAAGCGCAACCCCTCTCCCAGAAACGCAACACAGTTCACAAAAGCGCAACGCCAAGGAATTTTTACCAATTTGAGTTGAGAAACCCATATTTTTTTACCTAAGTAGTAAAGATCTCAATAACCAAATGAGGTAAGGATGAAAATGAAATGTTCTTGAGACTTTTGGTCTTTTATAGACATAGCATGATTATGTTTTGAGTGAAAATGGGCCCCACATATCTTTTTCAAACATGACTTTCACTCTTTTTTGTGTTTGACAACCTTGGAGTTTTGTAACTTGGACTTCTTTTTATCTTTTTTGAACAATGAACCGTCTTAATTTTGTAACTTTGAGACTGTAGCCATGAAGTACTTATGAAATTACATCAAAATTTGGTGACAAGAGTTTCTTATTACAACTCATCCTATGCCAGATTTTTATGCATGAAATGAAAATGTAGGTGACCTTGAAACCCTACTGACCTAATGGAAACATTATATTGAGTGAAATCATGATGGTAATGACTGACATGATGATGATATTCTCTTTATGATGATACACTCATTTTAGTGATGTAAGTGACCGACATGTGAAGTTCTTGAGAGAATAGAGATAACCCTAGACAAACTAACCAGTGACCAAAGTTTATTCTGAAAACCTAGTGGCATGATAAAATATGACCTTGAGACCCCTAACAAAACTTAGTAAAAGCATATTTGATCACTGGTGATAGGTAGAAATTATTGACACTAACATCTTCCACCTCCTCTTCTGCCTCCAATCCTAGTTTGTTCACCATTCAAATTATGTACCTCTCCTTCCCCTTCTCAAACCATTATAGATTCTTCAGAACTAATATAAGGTTCTAATTCTGGTTCTAAGATTGGGTTTTCAATTTCCTCTAATTCCTTTGGTTCTTCTATTAGTGGTTTGAAGTAGGTTTCTTCTTCCTGTTCTTCAGTGGGAACTTCTAACTCTTGAGCTAGAATCTGTTCTCCGGCTGAAGAGAGGAAAATTGTTCATGTTGTTTGGGATATGGGATCTGGATTTCAGATCTTAAAACCTTAGGAAGTTTATGTTGGCCTGCTATGGATGGAATTCGAGTTTGTGTGGGTGGTGTGGCACTATGAGTTCATGGTGGGATAAGTGATGTTGTTGGGATTAATCTCTTTCCTCTACCTACAAATCTACCCCTATAGTCTCTTTCCCTATGCATATCAATTTTTTTTAAGAAATTAAGACTTCTATTTACACTTCCCCAACAACGACGCCAAAATTCTTAGTCAATTTAATGTTCTTAAATTGCTTACATAAGTTATCGACCAGAGTTGGTAAACTTGTGAAGTGCAAGTGCACTATATATGCTAGAAGCCTTTTTTTTTAGTTTATTAAAATGATGATTGTGTTTATTAAGGATTTTCTTTATTCTTGTGTTCCTAATGAAATTGAAGATTTACAATTAAATTCCTATGATAAATTCTGAAAAGAAAAGTAAAAACAAGCTATCATGATCCTATTTAACTAACTATTGTTAGTTTCAAAAGAACTACTGTGCAAGGTAATGGAAAAGAAAAACTACTTTGTAAATTATATGAAAATTTCTTTAAGATAAGTTGTGTTTTTGAAAAGAAACTAAAAATAAATTTATTCTAAAATCTATGAATAAACTACTCATGTTCTAGAAAGACAATTGTTTATGCTCTAAAAGAGAATCACTTTTATTCTAGAATGAATTTATAAAGCATCCTATGTTGATATCTCCATACTACAATTAACAATTCCATTATGAAATGATAAAGTAAAAACAAAATAGATGCAATCTAACAAAAGTAATTGCTATGAAAAGAAGAATATTATATACATGTTTCTATTTTAGAAAGCATATAAATGATTGAAATTGGTAGACAACAAAAGAAAGATTGTAAACAAATGACTCTAAGGAAACTGAAACTATGATAATGAAAATGAAAACTGAGCTAAAAATAAAAGATTGAACCTCGACTGTCTACAGGGGCCCTCCACAAAAAAAAAAGTTTTAGGAGTTTAATTCAACAGATAAATACACATGAGGTTGATGAAAATACTTCGTTGACTAAAAATAATAGAGTTATCAAACTTCAAACAATCATTCCCAGATTATATATGTGTTCCTGCTTTTGTTACAGAGTACTAATATAATATATATAATATATTATATTTTGTGTATATATTTATTTATATATATATATCTATATAATATATAATTTTCTATAATATATCTTAATTATTATAATATAATATATAATATATATATATATTATATATATAATATATATATATATAATATATATACATATACATATACATATACATATACATATACATATACATATAATTCGTGCTCAACAGATTGAGACTTGTATGCCTTGCCTTATAAACTTAAAAGCAATCCTAATTTCAATTCTAATCTATAAAGGAGTAATAACATTTCTCGATGATTTTCTATTTGGAAAGCAAATTAGAGATTCATGAATTATCTGAACTCTTGCTGCTTCGCTTATCCATGTATTTACCTGCTTCTTTGACTGCACCACTAGTTGATTTCATTGATGATTTGGCTCAGGCGAATAGGAGGAGATCCATGAGGAGATCAATCCCCATCTACCCATGTGCTTCTTTGCTTGGATGGCATATTGGAATCTGACAAACCATGGAGATAGTTGCAGAATCATGAAATAGTTACAAAACCATATTAATTATGTAGCTATTGCAATATTTTAACTTAATAATAAGGCACATTAATAAACATGAAAAATAAGACATATGAGTACCTTACCATGTCAAAATCTATAGTTTACTGCTTATTTGAGTTGATAACGATGATGAAAAGAGGAAAAATGGATGGAAAGGATGTCAAAAACAAAACAATCATGAGACTCTACATTGACATTGTCTTCATTAGCACCATTTTCATCATTTTCATATGGCAGAATAAGAAAAAAAATCTCAATAGGAGCTAATTGAGCTAGAAAAGTTGTCTAAATCATAAATGTAATGGGAGGGATGCTGTGTTTGAGTTTAAGATTCAAAATTTGAATACTACATTTGACCACCTCCCATTTTTCCTTGAACGTATTTTGAAAACACCTTATTTAGTTTTAATTCATGCATGGTGATGGAAAAGGTGTAAAATATGTGTCATGTTTGAACATCCACAACGGACAATGCATTTGCAATATATGTTCTTGCTCTTTTCTCATTGTTGGAAGCAATCATGGAATAATCTGTTAAACATTTGGTTGGCATTTTTGGTTCCTTTTAGTGGTTAAATCTACATTTTTTTACTTCTACTTTTCTCTCCCAAAATTTTTATGTGTAGTATCTCAAATAGGTAGAGCTTCATTGGAAGCTCAACTCCCTCAATTTTGAACATTAATAATATCTATACGTTTTTTTATCATACCATATGCCATAATGGAATTCTAGACTACACCATAAACAACACATGCATCTAAAATGGTTGTATTTGTTTCTCTTTCATGTGGTCTTTTAATTAAATCATGGTATTGATTGATTATTGGATTTTCGTATTTTTTTGGTTTCCACTAATACTTTGATTGATCATGGGACTCATTAACAACCTACTCATTAATTATAAGACTCTCTTTCACAATTACTAACCCATAGTTAGCCATACATTGTTGACGCCAAGTTTAGAATGTTTTTGTATATCCACATTATGCCATTCATATTTTATACTATTTATTAGTATTTATTTTTTTTTGGGTAAACACTAACAGAGGATTTGAACCAGTGACCTTTTTGCATGGATTTCCTTTAACAAAAGACCCATTCACCATCAGTCCAAAGCCCCGTGGACATATTTATTAGTATGGTTTTTTGGTTGTAAATTGAAACATTTTATATTTATAGTCAAAAAGTGTTTACAAAGTTATCATATATAGATCTTTCCAACATTACATCAGAGACTAGTATATCCCAAATGTCCACATGAGGCAAATTCATAGAGTTGAGACATTCTCTTTAGTTCAACAACCATACAAAACCAACTAATTTTTCATAGAGCTTAACACATATCATCAAGATATCAAACAAGAAATTTGAAATCTACATATCAATCAACATAAAATATCTATGACTTGACTAAATTTCACACCCAATATTCTTCAAACTAAAATAAATTCCTTGAATTGGGCATTGTTCTACTATGAACAATGCCATTGCATTTGAATACCAAGAATAAATAATCATATATCACTTAGAATCATAATAGAGAGTTCAATGCACCTTAATATATCCACGCTCAACAAGAGATTGAAATACCAAGATATTTTCATGCTGAAGAAGCGATTAAAACATCACTCCCAGTAGAAAATCATAACACAAAGAAGCTAATTGTGTAACATATGACTTAAGGACCATAAGACTTCCAAGGGGATAAAAATAAACACCAAAACACTAGTCTTTCTATCATGCCATAGTGTTATTCAACATAAAGCACAAAAATCATGCATAAATAATTGAAAGACACAACAAGAGCTGACATCACACAACACCAAGACAAAAACCAAAAAAATCCCTAATTATCACAAAACAAAGTAAACTAGAGCACTTATAATCCAAAATAGAACACTGACTACCATGAAGACATGACAAATCATACATGAAGAAACCATACCAAAATTGATGGAGAAAATATATGAAACCCACTAACACTAGTCATGATCAGAGGATATTGTAGTCGTTTCCTGAGCATTATCACCTAAAGGATTAGTAATATCGCCTAAGGAAAACTAAATCACTAGAAAACATTCAACACAGGCCAAACAAGAATCAACATTATCTAAGAAGAACCTTTAGTTTCGAAGCATGTTGTCCTCCAAAAAGGAGAAAACATTATAATTATCCACTTGTTTATATTTGAAAATCAATCGCAATAGGGTAGCCATTTTTTGATGCAAAGCCAATGAATTCAAAAGATGAAACTGTCTTTTCCTTAATCTACCAGGATCAGGAATCCATTTCATATCCTCCCCCACTGCCTCAGAATATGAATGATAAGTTTTTTCTCTAGCCTCTTTACATTCCATTAATAATAATTCCTTCCTTACCTCCAAAGGAAAAAAAATCAAATAAAGTGGAAACAAAATCATTGGAAAAAATGTGAACCCTTTCGTACCCTAGATTTCCCCCACCACCCCTTCTAGTACTCATCCTCTGTCTAGGAGGCATAATTACAGCTACAAAAGGACACTGAGGATAAGCATTGAAATAACCTCTACCTATAATCCAAACACAAGACATGACACAAAACCATGAACTCCTGACCCAAAGACCACGAATTCATCACCTAATTGTCACACTACAAGAGAAAAATCCAACAAATTTTCAAGCTTGTCGCAACCCAAAAGCATGACACACCAAATTGCATGAAACTTGAATAAACAATTAAACCTCCTTATATATAGATGTAACACAGAGAGGCTATAGGGGCATCCTAAACATATGCCACTCACAAACCCCAAAAGCAAAACAATTCTATAGGATAATAATTGAACCAATTTTCTATATCTCAGAGAAACAACCACTAGGCACTTCTTAAGCTAAGAAGCCAATATTACCCAAATGAAAACACTCACCTCTGCCAAATGATAAGCCCCCCCCCGCAAAGACCCTGTAAACAAAATAATTGAACAAACCAACTAAAAACATACTCTAAGTCCAGCAATTGAAGATTTAAGCTCGTGATAAACGATAATAGACTCACCATAACAATAAGGCCAGTGAAGGTGCATTCCAAATAAGACAAGATTCTATTCACACTTACTTGAAAATAAGAACTGGAATGAGACGATAAATTCACCAACAAATTGGAACCAAATAAAGGGGTCGAGGAGTTGTCCTCACCTCCGCTCACACCACCCTCATAGCATTGCCTGTCCATTGCATAAATAAAGATTGAAAATGATGAGACAAGCTCAACTACATTTTTCATGCGTTAAGGAGGAAACAAAACTTGTGAGGATGGCACACCCTCCGATGAAGCCCTAATATCTAGGTTAACACCCCCATAAGGGTTATTTATTAGTATGTTAAAAAAATTTTAATTTTGTATTTACATGACATAATTGTATTTGGGAATAGATATATAAAATTAAAATATTCATCTATAAAAGAACTGTAAGTGCTTGAATCTCTATGAGAAATGAGTATCTTCACCATTATAAAATTATCCTTTTTTTTAATCATTGATTTTATTAGTTTGTGACAGGGAGATGTAGGGATTATGAATTCATTTCATAGCTATAACTATGTGTTTTGTTGAAATAAATGGATGAATTTGTAAATTTCTTGGTAGTAAAACCAAGTGTGAATTGCTTGTTTATGTGCTATCCAACCTTGTACTCATTGCATTAATAAGCTAATTATTTGATTTGCATGGGGTGAAATATAATCTAATTTTACCTTTTTGTATTATCTTGTGCTCAAACTAATTGAATTGATTTTATGGGAATATTGTAACCTATTTGTATGCTTGATGTTACGTAGCCAACCCCTAAGTCTAGTTGAAAAGGAAATGCATTACAATTTTATCTAGATTCACTATTAATATCATCATTTTAACTTGGTAGTATTTTGGTGTTCATCAAGAGCTTTCCAATACTTGTAATTTTGTTTGATTTAGAGCCATTCCATCCAGCTACAACATCTGGATAAGCCTTCAGTGATTCTTTAAATTTATCTTTTCTCTTACATATATATCTTACATTTATTTTCATTTTGCTTACGTTTTAATTATTTGATAAATGTAATTGCACTGAGAGACACTCTACAACTCAATATGGGGGGATAGATGTTGTAGTGGAGCATTAGATCAATGAGGTATTAGATCTCAAATTAATTGTTGGCTCCATTATAGAGAAGATGTTGCAGCGAAGTCATAGATAAAACGTTGTAGTGAAGAGTTAAATAAAAAAATCAATTTTTTATATTGAAACTTTGTTTTTATTAAAAAAAATCGTAATATGCATCTTTATTTGTTTATTTATTTTTCTAATTGGGGTTCACATATCAAGGAGATCAGTAACCACTACATCCACGAAGTATTTGTACCAAGTAGGTCCACCTGAAAGGATCAATTCTTATCTACTCAACCATGGAGCTTGACCTCGAAGGTGTCGAGAGAATTGAACCTATGATATCTCAATAACAAAGGTGCTTTAACGACAGGGACTTGAACAATTGAGCTAACCCTCAGAGCTGATAATATGTATCTTTATTACATTAAAAAAAAATAATAATGATGATTCATATTTGCCACCATGATATTTCAAAACTTCACATTTTAATTTAGTTAATAACTATAAAAAAACTTAATACTTACAATTATTTATCTCTATATATGTACATACAATCTATATTATGCATATCATGTTAAAAATTT
>APFE031414548.1:187988-294225 GCA_000404065.3 Pinus taeda | reverse complement strand
TATTTAATTTGAAAATATTTCAAAATAGGAATAAAAAAATAGATCATATTGGGTTGTGAGTTTTCATTTCGTTATGGTTATGTGAATAATTGAGTGGTAACTCAGTGTTAATTTGATTTTTAAATTTAATTAATCTTTATAGAGGATTTATATTTTTTATTTATAAAGTTCAATTTATTTGAGTTTAATTCTCCAGTACTATTAGTAAAATAAATTTTTTATTATATTATAAAGGTTTTATTATTTTGAAGTATTAATGTTTTATGTTTTGGGAAACTCTTTATATGGATTTTAATTGGAGAAGTTAGCATAAACAAGGTTAATAGAAATGCTATCATAATTTTCAATGCAGAGGTTATCATAATTTTTTAAAGCAATTTTTCAATTGTTCTCACTTTCAACTTAATTAATCTATGAAAACTACTATAGACTTTCTCTTAAATCATGGCCTCTACTTTAGCTCTATTTTTTTTTGTTGAGGAACTTTCTAATTTGCATTTCTACCAGCCTAAGGCATTCATCTTTATTCGCATTGATCCTAAGTACACACACACACACACACACACACATATATATATATTACTTACACTAACAAACCCCTCCCTCCAAATCTAATTGCCTTAAATGAAGACCTAAAATTTGATAGTTATCAATGCTACAATCCAAATACCACATCATACATAGACACCACTGAGTACTAAATAAATTAAAATGATCATTCTCCTTACTAATGACCATCCCATTTAAGAAAAAGAGAAAAATGTCTCTGCCTACTTGACATTAGTATCCCATCTAAGAAAAAGAAAATATGTCTCTCCCCACTTGACAATGTCCAACATTATGGAGGCCCACCCTATAGAGAGAAAAAAACAAGAAGTAACACAAGAAACGAACACTTCCCGCATATCTCATGAATTCTGGTTTACTTCAACTTTTCACATTGTTTGTATAGATTTTTAAACACCATGTCCATGCAATCTCATAATTCACCTAGGATATCAATTATTTCTCAAGCATGGTGAAGAAATGTACACAAGATAAAAGAGATGAGTGATATTGTAATTCATTATTCCTTCTCCCTCTGCAACCATTCTTTCTATTAATTACCACCTACCAAGTGTCCATTCACTCAATTGGTATCACCCTAAATCACTCTATCTTCAAAATTCACCCTATCGGTATCACCCTAAATAACTCTATCTTCGAAATTCACCCTATCCCTTTAAATAGGAAAAAAAATGTATTCAAATAATTAATTTTGCATAAAATTTTATATTTATATAAAAAGTTAAAATATTAATATTAAAATATTTATTTTTTTATATGTAAATTGCGTAGATGTTTTATAAGTGTTTCTCATTTTCTAGGGATTTATTTTCTTATTATGTATAAGAAAATAATTTAACAAGGTATAATATTTAATTGATTTATTGCATAGTCCTTGTCTCTACTATTATTTAATTGATTTTTTTCATAATATTTTCTTTGTAATCACAAATTCATTTTCCAATAGTAAAACAAAATAAATAGCTCCATACAATGAGCTAAGTTCCATGCAATGGGCTATAAGCTTTGCATAATGAGATAAGTTCCCCTCAATAGACTATAATCTCTGCACAATGAGCTAAGTTTCCCACAATAGGCTAAGTTTCTCGCACACAAGTTATTAGTTGTTTTCTTGGTAATGATGTATTTGTTTTTCAATAATAAAACTAATGACCTATTCTTTTTCCAATAATAAAATAAAATAATAGCTTTGCACAATGAGCTAAGTTCCACACAATAGGCTATAAGCTCTGCACAATGAACTAAGTTCTGCACAATAGGATAATACTTCGCACAATGAGCTAGGTTCCGCACAATAGGGAGTATAATCTTCGTATAATGGTCTAAGTTCCACACAATAGGCCAAGTTTCTCGCTTCCGCAAAATAGGCTAAATATCTCACATAGAAGTTATTAGTTGTTTTCTTGGTAATGATGTATTCATATTCCAATAATAAAATAATATAAATAGCTTCACACAATTATTGATTATATTTCAATTGTAAATAATTAGGCATATGTGCAAAAGAGTTGATGAGTTGTATTGTGCAGAGGAAGATGTGTTTCTGGATAGCTTTCTCCGTACAGCTAGTCCCCAAGGAGAAAAATCCGTAATTTCCATTAATTTCAGAAAATTACTTTTTGTATATGCTGAACGCATATGTAGAAGTGTGGGCAAAGTCACTTACAATAACAATACTTCAAGAGAAGTATTCCAAAAAAGCCCACAGACTGGGCAACAAGAAAAGGGTATGTAAAGCCCAAATCAGTATGCAGAAAATAGAACTGTGGAGGATACCCATACTCGTCACAACAAAATAGAAAAATAAAACAAAATAGCTCCTGAGGAGAGAAAGAGAACAGTAAAAAACTCTAAATTTGGCTGCCCAAGCTCCCTCAGTGGCCTGCAGAAACCCCAACAAAATAAACACCTATGATGAAGCGGCACGGAACAATGCAGAGAAAAACCTCCACATCACTGTTCCCTCAACGCTTCAAAAAACTACAATGGAATGCTAGTGAGCCTCCAAAAAAATCACCAACTGCCACAGCAAAGGAACCATCCGGTCCCAGCCAGAGCAAAGGTGAGTCCAGGGGAAAACGCAGCTAGGGCAGCCACCTCGCCCCCACGAAGAGAGATAATTGAGGACGAAAATAAAATCCCACACCCACTCCGCAGCTTAGTCAAATACACCAAAGATCTACTCCTTGCTTGACCTCCAAGCAGAGCAGCACGGTAGGATCGAGCAGTGGGCCGCCGAAACCTTCAAGGCATAGACTCTCGCCTCAGTCGCACAACACAAAGCGATGCAAGGTGCCCCGGAACTCTTCTGAAATAGAGCCCAAGATGGCCACCAATCCAAAAACTTAGAGCCGAAGCCGAGGAAAAGGATTTAGGTCAGCAGGAATGGGGTAGTAGGGGCCGAAAGTCCACCTCAGGCTGCACGAAGTGATAAACAGTAGTCGTTCAAAGCCCCCGCTGAAAACTTCGAACCATAGTCAGATCACCGGCAGCTCCGCAAAGGCGACGACTCTCCAACAATGGCGACAAGAAGAGCCGCTAGAACTAGGGGCGACCCTACCGCCTCTTCCCAATGGCGACAACAAGAACAGAAGAAACCCTAGCTCCCGCTCCATCCGTACAACTAGTCGTTTTCTCGTATAAACATTACTAAATCCTTATTCGAGAGTGTTTATCACACTTTCATTTTCTCATTATTTTTTCATTTGATTTCTTATATATATGTTATTAAATCCTTATTCAAGAATGTAATCCTTATTCGAGAGTTTTTTTCACACTTTCATTTTCTTATTATTTTTGCCTTCATTTTCTTTTATATACATTATTAAATCCTTATTCAAGACTATTTTTCTCACTTGCATTTTCTCATTATTGTCATTTCCACACAACTTCTTTCACACAATTAGTAACCATTTTTTCTCGTGTCCATAGTTATTATTTGTTTTAGTCAAAATAATTTAAAGTGAAATTATTTATTGTTAAAGGATAACAATGAGGAGCATATGCACTTGTCCTCATAATGAGCCTTACAAAACAAGTTCATGAGGTAAGAAACTAGAAAGTGTGAATCAGAAATCGACAAAGGTGAATTGTTAATGCAAGATTCACATTTCATTTTAATCGTATCTAGTACTATAACATATACTATAATGTATAGCATATTATGTTACATCATCTACCATTAGTCAACACATGTGGATTAGTCAATCAACACTGTGAATAGATGAGGATAACTCTACCATGGATCTTGTGCTTAAGATATTTTTGTAATGCTTTGGTGTGACATCAAATAAAAACATAATAGATTAGCATACATTTATTAATTTGTATATGAGCTTCTTAGTGATGCACAACAAAAATGACCTTGCAACATCTTATTTCGGGTCTGCAAAGCTTTGTCCACACAACTAGTTATTTTGTTGCTTAAGTTCTCAATCTTCCATTATATGCACTTCTGCATTCAACCAACTGAATTAAAACCAATACCAAAACACATTATAATTAAAAGGATCGTCTGTATTTTCTTGATCCCACACAAATCCCGCACATGAAGAATGATCCCCACACAACTCCTTCCCTATATAATAATTAAAAAACCCATCATGCAAAAGAAGCTTTCAAGCTTTCATTGTATAGTTATTATTGTCTCTATTTCTATTTAATTGATTCTGTTTGCATAAATATTTGTAGCCTACATTCGCGTTAAAGGTTTTTTATTGAAATGGATACTTCATGCTTATATTATTGATAATAGTTTAATTGTAAATCATTCATATGAGCGGAAGTGAGGATGAGTTGTATTGTGTGGAGGAAACTTTCAATGTGTAGATCGCCTCACTTAGCACAAAAGGCTTATTTTTTAAATAATTTAATCACTATTAAATAAGACATATTTTCTCAATAGCATTGTCTATCCTTAGATTTTTGTTTAATTGATTATATCTGATAAGGCAGATCAAGGTTACATGGCCTAAGAAAATTAGAACATTGGAACAATACCCTATGGACCACCCCACACAATGGAAACTAACAATATTAATCATTCTTCAAAGATACATAGTTCTAAAATCGAAAGCCATACACAACTTCTCTTCCACACAAACTTCGTAATCTGCACAGTAAAATATCTGCACAACCAAACATGATAATATTCTTCGTTCTCCTGCACATACCCGTCCTCTGTAAACATTCATACAATATGCGATCTGGAAATTTGTAAGAGTATCTCTGCAAAATGACTTGTGTAGTCTGTCATCCCCCCCCCAACTCTTATCTTATTAATAATATTTTAATTTATGTGGAAGCGTAAAGAAATTTCATTATGTGGAGGAAGCATTCAATGTACAATAAATACTGTGTATTTGTTTGTGTCTACAACTAATTAAGTGGGATTCACACTTTGCCCACATTTTTGTCTCAACGCATGGATAGAGTATACTAGAACAAGTAGCTATTTTAGTAAACCATTGACATATACAAAGTTATTGCCAATATTTTGATTGTAAATAGTTCGAATATTTGTTTCTTCAAACTTTTGTACGGGTGGATATTTGCACGTTGTACTAACTAATAATATTATTGCTCATATTTTAGTTATAACTACTTCTATTTAAGTGTATGTACAAAAATAGAATTAATATTGAATGTGGGTGGGATTGTGAATGCATATTTTGCCCACATTTATGTGTCAAACTATGTTTGTTCCACTCTTCTTGTTCATCATAATGATGTCTCCAAAGATTTGTCTGCACATGACATATCTTTATTCTTATGTTGGGATCTTTAAATATGTTTCAAATAAGGAATTTGCCTTGAAGTTCATAAGAAGGCTATTGTATGGAGGAAGATTTAAATGTGTAGAACGATGTACTTCACACTAAAGGTTTCTATTGCTAATATTTTAGTATTAAACAATACATATTTGGTGTTCGCAATAAGACTGAGGAAACTCTTGAACTTATACGATATTTTTGCAAACATTTTAGCAATAAATGATGCATATCCCCTTGTCTCTACAACTAATTATGCGGGGTTTGGATGTCCTCACACTTCACACTATTAGAACAACAGTGAAAACCACACTCTATGAAACCCTTTAATAGTCATTAACACTCTATTTTACACACACTACTGATAATAACATTAAAAATATAATAAATATAATGATGAGATATGATACAACATAGTCCCAACCTGTACCACTTATTTTTTTTTCTAAGTAAAACTATTCTATTAATATGAAACAAAATATGATTACATCGAGGCTCAGGCCTCAACAGTGCTGAACATCATTATCAAAAAATAATTCGACTACCCCATCGATGGGGAAACCAGTCTCTGAAAGCAGAACAAACCCACATAGGGGTTATCAGTTTTAACCCAAAAAAATAGCAAACGTGTCAAAAATATGCAATAAATTTTTGACAGAACATATCATAATAGAAAATAACAAGTTAGCAGAAGAAAACACCCAGCTGACAGAAGGGCGACACTTGGCTGCCAAGTGTCAAATCTAGAGGTCATCTGGGGCAGGCTCCTCCTCGATGAGGCACACGTACTGATACCCCTCCTCCTCCTCTCACGACGTGCCTGTTTAAAGTCCACAAGTGGGTTGAATGCCAGCGAAGCTTCCTACAGCTGCATGCAAGCTGGACATGTCTCCCGCTCTACCTCCTGGTGTCTATGTGTCTCCAACTCTACCTCTAGCAACTTGCTGGTTGCCACCCAACTCCTTGCCATGTGGGGTGGCAACATTCTCGTCTAGCAGCTTTTTGCCTGCGTCGTGGGCACTCCTGCTCCTTTGAGCAGCTCTCTGCTGCTCACCATTTTCCTCTGGCAGAGCTTCCTACGGGTCATTTTCTGCAGAGAAAGTGATGGTGACTGTGGCTGTAATAACAGGCTTATTCAGGGTGCTACAAAAGCGAAATTATGTCGTGTGGGGAGCAGGGTGAGGGGGAAGGGGAAAATTGGCTGTATGGATAGCGACATCCCTCTGGCTAGCACCATGGAGCAAAGCTCATCCTCGGCCACTGCGGTTTTTAGGATACCGACTGGAGAAGGAGCCATAAGGATTAGGGATGTCAAGGGAAGGGGAGGGGGGGTAGATTTTGGACTGGGCATCACAAGAGGATGGATGCCTCCACCGTGACATCCCCCTCTCCTGCTATGCATTCTATAGCGGAGGCGAGCCATGGAAGTATTTGAAGTGGAGCTATCAGTGGGGTAATTGGCTGAAATGTTGAGCAGAGGATGAGCGAAGGAAGTTTGAGCCAGAGTCAGATTACAGAGCTTGGTGTGGGAAAAATGAAACCCATTACCAAGTCCTACACAACTGAGCAACCAACAATGGCTTCCGGTGAGACTGAGAGAACATGGCTCCACTGCCTGAGATGGGCAAATGTTATGGAGCAAAGGAGGAGGAGCATCATTATGGTTTATGGAGGCCATAACTATGCGAATGATGGAGAAATCTCAACGAGAGTACCCATTTAATGTCACCTGCAGGGCACCATGAATTTCTTTCAGGCTACCATGGGATGGAATGCAGGTAGCCATGTGGCTAGTCCTCTCACTGCCCGTCCATCTAATCGCCATTAATGGCATGGTTGTCACATGCATCTGGGTGTGCTTCTTCACTCTGTACCATTTCAATCTACACCAAATCATTGTAATCTTTTCACTAGAGTACAGTGCCAATAGTGGTGAGCGAGCCTACATGTAGAGTCACTCCACTATCCACTCCTATGTTAGCTAAAAGATTAGCCACTTTGTTTCCATCCCTACGGATGTGCTTGAAGGTGATTTCTCTATGGGTGGTGAGCCATTGTTCAATGAGTTCTAGTATTTCTACCAATCTCCAGTTGTTGACCACTTTGTTTCACGGTATCCCCTACAGAATCCGATTAACCATGTTAATGAGAATCTGAGAATCGGCTTCAATTAAAAGTGGGAAGAAACCATGAAGTTGAGCTAGGAGAAGCCCTGGCCATAACCCTTCTAATTCAGCCAAGTTATTCATATCCCAGCCAATTGATTCTATGAAGGTTAGAAGAGGTATGCCTTTACGATCTCTGAATACTCTTCCATATCCTGCTTTGCCTAGATTGCCTTTAGAAGCTCTAACAAAGTTAAGTTGTATCATATGTTGGGGTGGAAAAAGCCATTTGTCTAGTGTCTTGCTCTGTGATGAGGGTTTACCATGGTTTGCCTGCACCTGGTTCCAGTGAAGATTCCAGTTTGCCCATATATTCTGTTCCTGTGGAATGGAAGGAAAGCCTTCTTCATACTAGGTTTGAACCAGTAAGGTTTCCCAAATCTTTTGGAAAAATTTGTTCAATAGGATTTCTAAAGGTGAGGATTGGCCCTTGAAAATGCAGCCATTTCTTTCTTTCCATATTGTCCACATGAGGAGGCCTGGGATAAGTTTCCATAAACAGTTTAACAAGTTTCTCTTATATGGACTGATTGCCCAATTGCGTACAGTGTTGGTGATATCCTCTTTAATTCATCCGTATTTTTGGCATCTGAAGCTTACTTTTCCCCAGAGTGTTGTTTGCTAATGGGCATGATTTCATGAGGTGCATAGTGGTTTCTTCCTCCTGTTTGCAGTTGGGACACATGGAAGGCCTGTGAAAACTTCTTTTCCGTAGATTGTCCCAAGTGAGGATTTTATTTTGATAGAGAAACCAAAGGAAAGTGGATACTTTTGGCCAAATGTTGGGGGCCAAAACTTTGTTCCAAAGAGGATCCTTGACTGTGTGATTCCTTATAATTATGTTGTAAGCCTCATGTGTGGTGAAGGTTCATCTTGCCTCGTAACCCCATCTGAGCTTATCCTTCTTATCGGAATACCAGATTTTCCTATTCGAAAGTTCTGCCTCCAGATTTTTCTGAATGGATTCTATACCTTGCCTAATAATGTGATCCGAGCTTATCCATTGTTTGTATCCCTGTTTGAGGGTGGGATTCCAGTGTTGGTTGACCTTGTCCATCAATTCCTCCTCCAAATCTGGTATTTGGTGAGGTTTGATCAGGTCCCTCAGCTTGGGTCTTTGCTACGAAGAGTCTTCCCAGAACCTTGCATTATTACCATCCCTAACTTCCCAGAAGCTGTGCTATTGGGTTAAATCCTTGTTTTGTTTAGCTACGTTCCAGATTAAGGATCCCGGGCCAACTTCTATGAGTCGGGCTAGATCATCTACTAGTTGGTTGTTGGCATATTTTGTTGTCGAGAGGATAGCCCAGGGAGTATGTGATGCCGAGATCCATTTCCACCAGAAGCGAGCTCCCATGACAACATTACTGTGTTGAGGATCATGAAGCCCTGTACCTCCTGATATTTTTGGAAGGCATACAGTGTCCCATTTCACAAGTGCCCATTTTCAATTTTGTCCCCAATTGCCCCACATAAAGGTTCTTTTAATATGTTTGATTTCCTTGAGTACCTATTTTGGTGCTGCTAGAACTAAAAAAAGATATAGAGGCATGGATTGTAGGATAGCTTTGATTAAGACTAGATGGCTGGCCAAATTTAGAGCTCTGTAAGTCTAGGAGGAGAGACGAGCTTCTAATTTTTCCAAGAGCAGTTGCCAAGAAGAGTGCCTCAAAGCTGTACCAGTCATGGGAGCTCCCAGATATTTGGAAGGGAGAGTGGCTATCGAGAATCCAAGGATACAAGCTATTGAAGATAGGGTGATAGTAGGGGTATGAAAGAAAAAAATTTGGGATTTTGTCTTATTTATGCTAGCTCCAGAGGCATCTGAGAACTCAGTCAAAAGGGATTTTAGTTTGAGAGCTTCGTGGACCGAAGGATGGCCAAACAGCATGTTATCATCCACGAATTGTTGGTGGGTAAAAGAAGGGGAGTTGGGAAAGGAGAGGCCTCTTAAATGCTGGGAGTGAAGACCTTCTTTGATGTTTCTTCCAAGCCCTTCCACCATTATGACGAACAGAAAAGGGGAAAGGGGATCGCCTTGTCAGATTCCTCTGGAGGGGTGAAAAGGAGTGGAAGGGATTCCGTTGACCAGAATGGAGAAGAAGGTGGAAGTTATGAGACTCATGACCCATCTAACCTAGGGAGGGGAGAAACCAAAGGCAATCAACATTTTTTGAATATAATTCCAGCTTAAACTAGCAAAATCTTTAGAGAGGTCAATTTTAAGAAGCATACCTGCTTTTTTTGACTACTTCAAGGAATGAATAATCTCATGAGTGAGAATGATGCCATCCGTGATTTACCGGCCTTCCACATAGCCTGATTTCTCTGGCGATATGAGTAATTGTAACAACGGTTTTAGTCATGAGGCAATAACTTTGGAAATTATTTTGTAAATGACATTACAAAGAGCGATAGGCTTGAATTTATCAGGAGTTTGAGATTGCACTTGCTTGGGGATGAGGGCAATGAAGGTTGCATTCATAGAGGGAAGCATCCATCTATTAGACCTGGATTCCTCAACGACCTACCAAACCTCTTCTTTAATTAGATCCCAAAATTTTTGGAAGAAATTGGAAGTGAATCCATCAGGGCCAGGCGCCTTTCCTTCTTTTAATTGTTGCATTGCATGCTCCACTTCCTGTAAAGATATTGGCTTGAGGAGGAGCTGATTGTGTTCCTCTATTATGATTTTTGGGATATTCTTGGTTATCTTCTCTATGGATGGCATTCTATCTATCTGAGGTTCTTGGTGTACCTACTTGAAATAGGTAAGAAGTTCTTGTTCTACATACTCATGTTTTTCCAGTCGTTATCCCCGCCGATTCTGGATGTGAGTGATGTTATTGTGCATTCTTCTCTATATAGTGGTGCGATGAAATTTTTTCGTGTTTCTTGCACCCTCTTTAAGCAAATAACTCTTGATTTTTGCATCCAAAGTATTTCTTCTTGCTTTTCTCTTTCTGATATTTGTGTCTGAAGGTGTTTTTCCTGCTCTGACAGTACCTCAAATCTTCCATCTGTGATGATCCTCTATTGTAGTCTTTTCATTTCTTAATCTAGAGCATTTTGTGCTTGGAAGATATTGCCAAAGGTAAGTTGATTCCATTATTTGATGATGTCTTTGAGATTTTTGAGGTTTTGTTGGAATTGATACATTTTTGAGCCATCCGAGGGTTTGAAACTTTTCCAAACCATATTTATCAGGTTATTGAAGTCTGGATGTGTCAGCCAGAATGCTTCAAAGCGGAATGGCTGTCGTGTAGTGTTTCCCGGTCTTTTCCATTGTAGCGATAATGGCCAGTGATCTAAGCCTGTGAGAGGTAAGATTGAAGCCGAGAAGTCTCCTCCAAGATGGATTGTATTGTCATATAACAAGAATTTATCCAATCGAGAGGCAATTTGTTGTATACCTGATCGTTTGTTATTCCAAGTGTAGATTCCATTGTTGAATGGCATATCTATGAGCCAGATGTTTTGGATGAAGTTTTTTAAATTAGTTCTATCATTATCCAGTTTGGTCCTGCCTCCTCTCTTTTCTTCCAGCTTTGTAATCATATTGAAATCTCCACCTGTGATCCACAGTGGATGATTTCTATCGAAGTTGATCAAGGATAAAGTGTTCAATATGTCTATCTTATACATTACCTCCTGGGGGAAGTAGACATTGGTTAGGTGACCATGCACATTTGTCCCTGTAATATGGAAGGTGGCTTGAATGAAGTGCTTACTCGCATGAATGTTAGTAAGCGTGATGGCTTGTTCATCCCAGACTATTGTTAGGCCTCCTGAAGCTCTTAAGGCATCCACTGCCACTACTTTGCTACTTGGCCCTACTTTTGTAATGGTTTGGTCTAGTGTTGTAGAGTTACATTTAGTTTCTTGCATGAAGAAGACTTGGGGTTTCTCCTGCTCAATTTTGTTTTTTATCATTCTGTATTTCCACGGGCTATTGAGCCCTCTAATATTCCATGAAATTAGCTCCATGATGCATTGTTGGGTAGGGGATTGTAATACTTGGTAAGCTTGGAATATCTTCCTGATTCCACCAGCATTTCCCCAATATGGATGGTTCTTTGGAGATCTATTTTCCTTCCTCTTTTTTTATTGTCTTTAGGAATGTTTTTGCCATCCCATTGAATTCCAAGTTGAATGCCTAGGGTTCTTTCTTGTTGTGCTCTGGAAAGGATGACTTCCAGGTTTTCAAGTTGTCTTTCTGGAATCTTTCCATATTCTTTTGTTTTGAAAGCTTGTTCTAATCCAAGAATGTCCAATTCTCCAATATCTATGCTTTCACGCTCCTCTTCCATGTGTTGGGCTTCACTTTTTTCCTTTGCTGTATCTGTTACAGCTGTGTTTGTTGGCTGCATGTTGTCAATGTCCATGCCCTGAGTGTTCCATTTCGGGTTCATACTAGGTGAGGGGGAGGTGAGATTTATGGTTTGCTTAGATTTCTAGGTCTTTTTTGAGCCAGTGGGAATGAATTGTGCTGTAATCTTGGGAATTTCCTCTGAGTGAACAAGATTCTCAAAGTTATTTAGCTCCGGCTGTGCTAGGGTTTCAAAGCTATTGCTAGTGGATGGCTTTGAAGAACTGGCAATAAGTGTTTTAGGGTTTGAAATGGGTTTTTTGTGGTTTTTTTTGCGGTTAGAGACGTTGGTGAATCCGACCAAGTTAGGTTTATCTGAAGAGGAGAAGGTCGAGGTTTTTAGATTTCAAGGACAGTCACGAAATAGATGGCCAAGGGCATGACATTTTCTGCATTGAAATGGGACATGTTCATAATCTTTTGACTAAGTCCATTCAAAATCGTTATGGTATAGACTTACCACATCCGGAAGAGCCTTATTGAGATGCATATAGATGTAGATGTAGGTGTAGGAAGTATATCTTCGGAGTTTTGTCTCCTCCGCAATTTTGATGAATTCGCCTAGACCATTTCCAATATCTTGTAGTGAATCTTCATCCCAATACTCCAATGGAAGGGAATAGGGGCGAATCCATACTGGTGCCCAACTTAGATCTTCTTTGTCCGGATTGAATATTTCAATCGAGTCCCTCAAATACAGGCCAGCTGCGTTAAAAAAGTAAGGTCCTCCATCAAGGACTCTGTTTTGATCCTCTATACAGTTGAAAACTGCCGTAAAGAACCCCTTAAGCCCCAACTGCAGGGTAATGTGGCCTTTCAGCTTCCACTTGGCTGTGATCCATCCATGTAAAGCTTTCTCTGTAGGCCATAAGTCTATAAATTTCCTAATCAAGGTGCGATCCTTCAAGTACTACATTTAAGTGTTGATCTGGTGACTTGTTGCTCAATCTTAGGTCTTTCAATTGTGATCAGCTTGTAGGTAGTTGATGTCACTTTGGGAGCCTCGTTTCTGTCCGTATTGGCTATTGGTATATTAGGTCCTGTTCTTGTTTCATCACGGGCCTATTTGGGGGAAGTGCCATGTCCTCCCCCTTGGGGGATGTCCATGATTTGCATGCTATTCCTTGTCATTTGTGGTTTGTCGTATTACTGGAAAATGATGACATAGATGTTGTGGTCTGTGAAGGTTTGCCATTGCAGGTCTGACCCAAACCCTAAACCTCCATGTTCGCCAGAGCTCTTCCAGGGTCTTACCCAATGGGTGCTTGCATAGTGTAGTTCACCTCTACCGCTTATTAATTGATTCTCTTGACACAAATATTTCCACATAGTGAGAATTTGTTCTCTGCACAGACATCCTTTGAATAGCCACCTATACACAAATTCCTCCACACATGATTCCTCTACACAACAGAATATAACTTTTGAAACTAGAATGTAAAATAAACCTTGAAAATAACACCAGAAAGGAGAAGCGCCTAGTTGGCATGTCATAGTTTGTTATTATATTGCTAGATTTTATTGTTTAGTAGAACAAGGCATAACATAATGAAAACTTCTGTTTTAGTGTGCATGTGGTTTTTTTCAGGAAGTTAAATTTAGTTTTTCATTTGAAAATAAGGATTTATATAAATGTCATGCCTCGACTAGGAGATTTTAATAGTTACTCCATTAATTAACATATCTTCTTCAATTAACATGTAAGTGCTTAGTGTCATTCAAGTTTCATTGTGCATATGTTTACATTATTCGAAGGTGCATAATTCTCCTATCCCATGCTTGCTCCACCAAACGATGGTTGTATAGCTTCCTTCGAACACGCTATATATGGATGCGCATGTGAAGTTCTCGTTAATACTTTTAAGTGTAAATAATGCTTATTTTCGAATCTTTTTGAATATTTTTTTGTTTAGGCTCTTATGGAAGCTCTTTGTGTGAATTTTTACATTTTGCACTAATTGCTAATATTATAACTAATATTTCAGTTAAAAATAATGCATACCAACACTCAATTTAGTAAAACATAGGTCATCAAGTAATTTTAGAACAAAAAAGACACCTTCGTATATCTTTCAGCGCATAAACATCGTACATAACATTTTTGTTACTAGTATTACTTCTAATACTTTAGTTATATATAACGCGTACCAGTAGTCAATTGAGTAGAAGTTATGCAGAATGCACAAGAAACTATGTAGAAAACCACATTTCATTAAACAAAAGCTTTGTTTGTATAGAGGAAGTTCATTGTACATAGAAAGATTTTTTCTGTGGAAATCTGCACTTCGCACTAAAATCTTTTATTGCTAATACTATTGGTAATATTTTAAATTGGCAAATTCAGTTTTCGCATCATTGGATGCATTCAGAATTCACGCTTAAATGATTTAATAAAATCTTAACTCAAATGAATTGCAGTTAACAATGATGTTAATTTTTGCTTTGGTCAATAATGCAATATGAGATATAAAACGAAGTATCAAAGCATATGGCTGAATACAAATAAAATCTTTATCATAAAATCGATATAGTCAAGTGGTTTTGAATTCAAAATATTTCTTGCAGTTCAATTTGTAAATAACAACTAGTTCACAAAATGTTTAGATTCAAGAGATAGGCATTAAAAACAAATTTTCTCAACAATATTAGAACTTATTTAATTTAAATTATATCTATCATTTTTTTGTTTACAATGTTTTTTTAAGTACGATATTGCTTGTGTAAAGCTTTAAATGTGCGGAAGCAAGTTGTTGTGTTGAGTGAAACTTTTCATTGTAGTATTCTATTATTAAGAGATATATGTCTAGAATGTCAAATCATTGCCAAATGTTAAATTTTGTTTAAAGCAACAACACAACACTAAATGTAATAGAAAAATTGAAAGCATATTTTTGGAAATTTATAGAAAGCATTATGTTAGAATAAAATGTCAACGAGCGTGGCCATAACTCATATTTATACTAGAGAATATTCAAAACATGCTCTTCAAAGACGAAATTGCTATGTAGAATCATAATTGTCGAAAGAAATTGTAAAGTAAATGGATTTATTGTAGCAGAAATTGGTGTTATGTTTCCTTGAACAATATCTACAGCTAGAGGAAAATAATTTGTAAGATGTATTATGAGTCAAGAACTCATTGAAGAAATATGGTGATCATTGTTTTAATGTAGTCCTCGTCTAGGGAAACTATGACTTCCATTTTCATTTGTTTGGTGAAAATCTATTTTTCAATTTCTCTAGTTTCTTCCTACATGTTGACAACCAACCTAGTATTCTAGTTATTGCAGATGGAAAAAGTAATTAGCCATGTGCCAATTTTTTATTAAAATGGATGATGTTATTAGACTCTACTGCTATTTTTTTTTCTTTCTCCTACAATTGAAATCATACTTAGAATCATGCAGCATGCCGAGACCCTCTAAGCCTTTTATAATGTTCATTTCCTTTAAATATGCATCATATCTCCTTTTGGATATCTCACTACAATTATACTTGAAATTCTCAAGTGTAGTGACCCTTCCTGCCCATTGAGCTTCCATCTGCTTCACTCGTTCAACAGTTGGTAACTGTTGGTTTTGCTTTTCAAAATCAGAGAGTATTGCTAGCCTATGCTTAAAATTATTTAATTCATTGTCAATGAATTGCCTATTTTCTGTAATATTACTATTAAATTAGTCCATAAATTTCATTATTTTCTCTTGGAAATGCGTTAAATCGAGAACTTCTTGCTAGGAATCTTCAATAATTTCTAACGTTTCACTTATATTCTTAAGGATATATGTATCCACTACATTACACATATTCGTAGCCTTGTGGAATGCTTGTGGTGTTGCAACAACATGACTTGATGATGACGGTGATCATACTGCCAGTGGAGTCATTAACTTAGGAGTTGGATTTTCAATGTCTTTTTGTTCTTTTAATTTCTTTTTCAACATATGACTTTCTCCAAGAACATTGGTAACACTTTGAGTAATTACATCATTGCTAAAATGTTGCAATTATACCATGAGCCCCATCATATCAATGTCAGATAGATCAATATCGACATTTTCTTGAATAATAACCTTTTCATTTTCAATATTTACCTTTTCAACTCTCAATTTTTTACTCGTATTGTCATACTTTGCATTTTTCAATGTGATGGGACATTCATTGAAAATAATGTCCTCTTCTAAAATTTGCTCCATTATCTTTTTATTTTCCACTAAAAAAATAACAATCTAGTTAGGTTGTTCACTACTATCAACTTTTTATGTCTATAGCCTATTCAAAGCTTTCTCTATTGATGACACTTTTGGAGTTTAGTGTTTGAACTATACTTGTTTGTTCTGGAAATAATTTGTGAAAATTTTCTTGCTCATGTTGATTACTTGCTCACTTACCAATAACCAATTTTCTAGAACTGAGTTTTTTTTTTTGCTTGAGTCATGGACGATGTTGGGTGTGGAATGTGAAGATTGTTGTGCAATATTTTGCGTTTTTTGTTTTTTTTTTTACCTCAACTATTATTTGGGTGTCCATTGTCGATATTTAATACTTGGTTTCATACAAATTTAATAAACTATTTGTTGTGTAAACATATTTTCTTATAGATTATGACATGCAAAAAATGCACTGGTTCTTTCTTCACATGCTATTTAAGTTATTAGGGAAAATAAAATGCACATACAAGAGGAAAAAGAGAAAGAAATAGTGAATTGATAAGATGAAAAGAGAAAATACAAACCCCTAAATAATTTATAAATAATTGGTAGAGTTCCTATGTTCGTAAAATGCATAATGAGAAAATACAAATCCCTAAACGATTATGCACAAAAGGAAATGTTTTATAAAGAGAATTGTGAAATAACCTGGGCAATTGAGAAAATGAATTGTTGAATACTACTAAATCCATTGAGAAGTGAGACCAAGAAAATATTTTCTCAAGAAAATGTCAATGTTTTTGTTCCTTCTCGTCGTCAGATTCGAATATCACTTCGTTGATTGTACAATTGCAAATATCTTGATTCATTTAACTGCTACTTATATTCATTTCCAATATCACGTAAATTTACAATTTTCTTATGCAATGGAACTTGACAGTTGTTGCTATTTTTCATGTGCCAACTACCAAATATGACACTCCTAATAAATAGCAATTGAAAATATCAAATCCAACATTTATGGGAAACAATAGAAATAAATATCGATATTGCAAAACCATCTCCTCCACTAACTACATATATTTTCATTGATTTAATATCATTGAAATACATGTCATACAAACATAAATTTCAATACAATATAAGACCATTGTGTACCAATACTACCTTCTAAAAGGTTTTCTAATGCATTTTTTGGCTTCAATTTCCCACAATCTGTCAACAATTTCTTGATACTCGTACATGTTTTCAAAATGGCTAGATGCATATATGTAGTAATAGTAGAAAAAAATCATGACAATTGTGACAATTAGCTTTGGAACTGCCATCGATAATTGCTAATAGTCATGAATGACTATCATGTGTAGACATGTTTCGCTATTTCTATATCAAATTAAATTAGTTATTGAGCTACCCCATTGGTAAATCATTAAGGATTTGTTTTATTTTGATACTAACAAAGCTAATTGTCTATTCAGGCCACAAATTTCCCAAAAAAATTGTTTTTGTAGGATTTCACAAAATCCTAATAGAATTTCCACAATATTCTGAGTAAGCTTTTCATCTCTAACAAGGGTTTTCTTTTACTAAAACCATTAATCATGATTAATAGTATGAGGCTAGAAGTCATCACCATGATTCTTCCCTAGTCATTATCGGATTCAGAACTGATTTATTGACACATTTGACACTTCGAATAAATAGCAACTGAAATTTTCAAAATAAATGTTAGCGGTAGATGGTGAAATAAATCTCGAAATTCGAACATTATTTCTCGAATTTGGAAAATTATCTACTTTCTTAATTTTCTAATGATTTTTTATGTACGAGTCAATACATAAATATCATGTATAAGCACAATGCAAATTGATCACTTAGAAAAATGCCAAAACCTTTTACATTTAATCTAGTAATAAAGTCCTTTAATTAATTCTTTTATTAACAGTAAAGCATGTTGCTCAACGTTGACATATAGGTTCCTTGCATAATCAAGATAATTCTTATTTGGATAAATTATGGATAAAGCTTTGGGAACAACCAAAGAACATGCTTTTGTTTCCAGATATGCACAACCACTTCAAGATAGCTACTCTATGGATATAGTCAAGCTCGGTGCGCTTCTCCAATTTAAACTAGAAAATTATGTTCTTTGTTCAAGTGATGGTGCAAGTCATCCCAGTCACTTTTTTATTTGTGAAAGTAGCGTGTTGGGTGCATGAAGCATGAAAGAGTTTTGAAATTCGAATTACCCTTCATCGCAAGCTTTCTGTTTTATTGAGATTTTATTATATTTGAAGAATGCTAATAATTCCTTACATCAATATGCATTCCAGATAGTTCGACATGTTTCTTAACGAGTTGATTCAAAATCCGACTCTATCTACAATATTAAATGCAAAAATGATTGGATTCACAACCCTTGTTTTCATCTTTTGGATCTTGCAGCACAAGAGAGGAAGAAAGGGCATTAAGTTTCCTCCAATGCCCTATCCTTAGCCAATAATTTGGAATATTCATTAATTGAGTCTACCTCTTGAGCGTGCTCTCAAAAATTACGTGGACAAATATGGCCCCATCATGTTTCTCTTCCTGGGTTCTGTCTGGGCCATAGTCCTTTCATCTTTTGAGTTGACTAAGAACTTTTATAAAACACATGATTTGGTCTTTGCCAGTCGGCTGCTAGCAACTACTAGAAAATACTTATTGTACAATTCAAGGGTTTCATATTGACTCCATATGGAGATTATTGGAAACACATCAAAGAAATGTGCCTGATAGAATTGCTGAGTGCCAAAAGAGTTGACTCCTTCAAGGGAGTGTGAGAGGAAGAAGTACCAGTCATGATCTGTTCCATTTGGGAGGAGATTCAAAGTGGCACAATTGGCGTGAATGTCAGCAAGGCCTTCTTTACACTCACCACCAACATAATTTGGTGAATAATGGTGAGGAAGAAATTTTGTAACAATGATTTGGGTAGCAATGGAAAAGGATTTAGAGATCTGTTGTTACAAGTGGAAGCTGCAGTTGGAGCTTTTAACATTGGATACTTTATTCGTTATTTGGATTGGCTTGATTTTCTTGCTATGAATCGATGCATGAAGGAGGCTAAAAAAAAATTCAATGCATTCACTAAGAAAGTGATAGATGACCATTGCATGGACTCGACCTTGGATGAATAGGTGGAGGGTACAGAAGCAGGAAATAATAGTGAAGGCTTCATTAACATCCTTCTACAGATTCAAAGTGATAACAAAGATGCAAAAATCACAAGGGAAACCATCAAGGAATTTATTTTTGTGAGTCTCTAGGGTCTCATTCGCTCTTTCATTTTTTTAATTCCTAAGATTCAATCGATCCACATAATTTTCTTTGACTGATATGAAAATGAATTGAATTTGTATGAATTTGTCAGGACATGTTCACTGCCGGAACTAAGTCAATGGACACTATGTTAGAATGGGCAATGAGCGAGTTTCTAAGACATCCACATGTAATGAAGAGATTGCAGGAAGAAATCAAATCGGTCATTGGAAAACAATGCAAAGTGAACTATTCTGATGACAAGCTTGAAGTACCTTCACAATGTGGTGAGAGAGACACTATGAATATACACAGCAGGAATGTCATCAGTTCCTCATGAATCTATCGAAGTTGTGACAAGATATGACATACTGAAGAAAAAAATGCATGATCCAAGTTGAGTGATGCATGAAGAGATAAGGTGAGTTAAAAGCAGTCCAGATTTAGAGTGTGACTTAACTTAGTTAAGTGTGAGTTGAGTAGAGTTCAGGTTATATTTGAAGAAGTCCAAATTTAGTGTGTGTGCATGTTAAGTTATTTTTGGCATATTTCTAATTGAAAAAGTTTAACATCAAGTTTTGTGTGATCAATAAAAGAGTCATAACGTGTGTGTGTTTTTTGTGTGTGAATTTCATGTCTTTCCTCCTCTTCCTTTCCATCAAATGGCTCGAACTTTGACCTCGAGTTTAGGTTTGCCTCTCAACCAGCCTTAGTTCAAGTGAAATGCCATGTGGCAGTAGCCTATTGTCATTTTAGTTGTGTATGTTTATATAATAAATGAGATAGAGATAAAAGATTTAGATTAAATAAAAGAATATGGAAGAGGCGTCTCGTCATCTGTGGAAGGTAGATTTAAGCATAGGTGTGTTGACTTAGAGGGGATGGTATAAGAGTTTTTCACTTAAATCAAATTCATGTAATGGAAGAAGGATCTTGGGAAAAATAAGCAGGCCACAGAAGGGGCTTGCATCACTCTCATTTGTAAATGACCATATCTATTCCTACATGATTTAAACATTAAATATTTTCCTAAGAGTGTTGGGAGTTTGATTAATAAGTGTTTTTTTATTCATATCTACTTAAACATCAAATATTTACCTAAGAGAATTGGGAATTTGATTAATAAGAGTGCTTGATTTATGCTTATAAGTGTTTAATGAATTGCCTCATAAGGTTAGGGTTTTGGATCTTAAGGGCTTTTTCTTTTCATTAAAAAACCATTTTTTGACTTATTTTCAACTTTTACAATATTTAACTATTTTATAAAGAGTTGGGATTTTATAATATTACTAATTTTTATGGTGTATTTCACGTAATCTAAATTATTTAGAATTTCAAACCTTCTTTAAAAAATTACATTCAACACTCCTTCAAACCCATTTAAATTCTAACTATAAATGAAACACTTAATTGAATATTTTCTATTCCTATAAATTATAAACATTCTCTTGAAAAAATTGCATACAACACCCCTTCAAACTAGTCTATAAAATTCTACTTATAAACAAAACACTTAGTTGTAAATATCTTCATAAAAACAAATGATATTAAAGACAATGAGAAAAATCCAAACACATCACTTCTTTTAAATTCTAACAACCCATGACTTTAAAATTTCAACTTTCACATTAATAATGGTGGTAACAACAATGCATATGACACATTGACTCAAATGGTACTATATTTTTAAAATTGTGTAATTAAAATTCAAATGTGTTATATAATTCGAAAGGATTCAATTTTTATAGCTAGTGAGTAAAAACACATTTGGAAACAATGGATTCCACAGTTTCACCAGATATACATCTTATTGACTCTAAAAGTTAATAGATCTGATTTGCAATTTACATATCATCAAGCTAGGGAATTTTTGGTATGCCAACTTGATACAAGTGGATTTCAAAAAAATTCAAAACAACTCTACATCTTATTGGCTATTTACAATAATAGATCTGATTTGTAATTAGCTCAAGCTCTTGACTTTCTGGCACTCCAATTTAATCTAAAACATGTGGATTTACAACAACAATCTACACTAGCAGTCCAAATTTTTTTTTTTAAAGATAAATTACAAGATCATATTCAAAGAAAGGAGGTGTGAACCCTATGGATTGATCTAGTTGGGTCTTGTGCATTGGTAAGGACGACCATTGACTCTTTGACAAAATCCAAATGGAATCGTCATAGAAACGGTGCATTGTGAATGGATGCTTTGGCGGTGACGTCACCTGACACAGACGAACGACCTGCAAGGAACTTTCAGTGAGGAACCATGGATATCATATACCAAAGAAATCAATGTTAACGGTGAATGTGTGGGCGATAGGAAGGGACCCTGATGGTTGGGTGATAGAAATTTAGCAACTAGATTTCGTGTTTGTCTGCCAACTTCATTGTTGGTCAGCATCAATTTTTTTTTTTCTTAATGGTGTGTTGTGGAAATTTTTGTGTTGGCTGGTTATGTTAAACATTATGGTCATTCTGAGATTTTCATTATGTTTAAATAAATTGTATAAATAACAGGGTTCACCAACTTTACTGTTGGGTAGTAGTTTTCTTCCTGCAATGTTCTTCGGGGTTGTTTTACATGCTATGGCTATGCATTTTGCTTCATGATTTTGTTACATGTTCACCATTATGAGATTTGCGTTATGTTTAAATGTTTTTGAAGTCCTTTTCACTAAGAGAGAATCCACACTTTGCAGCCACAATGTTTTGATATGTAATCACATTTGTAATTAAGGTATCAATATTGTATTTTCTTTTACCTTTTCATGTAAATTGTTTGGAATATATGTGAGGGATAACTTTGCACTCAATTGGAAACTAAATTACTGGGAATTTTAATATTACCTTCCATATATATTATGATGAAATATATATGGTGGACCATTAGTTAGAAATGATGACTACATAGAGGGAGGAGGAATTTTAGGAATTTTCCCTATTGAGAATTTGTTGTAGGAGCATTAATAATCATCAGTACTTCATGTTGTATCCGAGTCAGATAGCACAAACCACTCCACATATGTTAGTATAGCCATGATGTCATCAAGGTTGTAAAATATTTCGTTAAAAATCCATGTAATAAAGTTACTAAAGGAAAAGTAGGACCAAGTTCATGGGACACATATTCCAAGCTAAATGTTGGGAAAAACATCCTAGAGGGTTGTTCATTTGGTTTATTATGGCTAAGGAAATTTAAAAAAGAAATGGAAAAGGATTTGAAAATGCAAAGAGACATTTGTTGGCATTTTATTTATGAAAATAAAGGAAATTGGGAGAAGAGGAAGGTGAAAGGTCACAGGTTACACGTGAGGAGGAAATAATAGGACAATAATGGAAATTGAAGAAAATATAGGCCTCAATAATAAAAAGGATTTTGAGGATCAATTCACAACTTTTGTAGTACAATCATTTATCAATTAATTTTTTTAGCTCTCTCTCATATTATTGCACAGTTAGTGGATTCTTGGAGCACTCTAGCATTTGAGAAAGAAAGGCAAAGGAAGGATAAGAAAGGAAAGGAAAACAAAGATCAAGCAACTACAATGGCATTACTTTGTAGGTATTGAGTTGCATGTATGATTTCCTTTCTAGTTTTTGCATGCATGGCATATGCATGTGTGTATTTGGTTCTCTTGTTGTCATTGACATGGGATTTTCTAGGTGTGACAGTGGTTTTTATCCTTTCCTTGCGATTTTCAGATAGCCATGGTGTGATGGGGTTCTTTCATTTAATTGAGTTGGATTGAAGAATGGTTTTGGAACTGGGTAAAGCGGTCTAAGGAAAATTCCCAAGGGGCTAGGAATCGTTTGACCAGTAATGATGAGATACATGGTAAATCTTGAGGGTGGAGACGGGAAAATTTCTCCAAGTATTAGTGAAGAAATCAGGAGGCATCTATGCTTGTTTAGGTCCTAGTGACTCCTTGAACAATAATGATAGGATTGCAGTAAACCCTGGTAGTGGATGCTTATTGTTTGGTCTAAGAATCCCTTGACTAGTAATTATGGGAGTTCGATAAAGCCTAGTTGTATAAATGAGGGTTTTGGGCCTACGAATCCCTTGACCGGTAATGGTGGGATACATGGTAAAGCATAAGGAAGACCTATTTGCTTTCTTGTGAGTCCCACATTCACACTTGGAATATGGCACAAGGGTGATTGAATGAAAGAAATATTTGGTTCAGCCCAATCTATGGTCAGGTGGTATGTGGAAGTCCCTGAATTGATTGGTATTTGCATATGTTAATAAGAGCTCTTTTCCTCTTGTATTTCATGAGTATTTATACTTTTTGTTATGTGGATTTGATGGCTATTGTATCATTGTTATTATTTTGGTTATAAGGATGACTTTATAGAAGACTTTAGTTATGGCTCTCACCATGTTTGGATTAGTAAATGAACGGTTAATGAATGTATGACCTAATATATTATAATGCAACTATTGTGAGAAGGCATCAATCCTTCTTGATGATTCTCAGATAATTGTGAGATCCCTACGTCCATATATGTAATTATGTCCTTTAGATTACATGTTCATGATTTGTTTGACGGAATGACTGTCATGGTTAGGTCTACTTAGAGAAATTTCCTGTCTAAGTTTTGTATGGAAGGCCTTGTCCCTATGTCATTTATCATTTCTAAGAGTTTCGTTAAGTTATGGGAAGTGGTCTGGAAACTAGTGCTGAAAAAGTAGCTCAAATATTGCAATAATAGGATTATAACTAGGTGAAAAATACTGCAATCGCTCCCTTGCAAGCTTATGCATGTGGCTGGAGGGTTACATTCAAATTTCTGCAGTGTTGTGCCAGTGTCTAGGAGTCTAGGACATTGAAAAAGAAGCTTAACTCAAGGTTTTGGCACTTAGACGGGTGGTTTAGCAATTGGGGGTCCTGTAGAACTTGAGGGAAGTCAGTAAGTTTTTGATTTTGTCGATTCCACTTACTTAAGGTAATCTAGGAGGTTGATTCATGTCATAGTAACTCTTTGTCACATATTTACCCTTGTGGAGCAGTGAACTTGGGTAAGTGTGGGAGGAGGGAGTTTCATATTGGTATCAGAGCATGGTTCAACACTTCAACTAGATGGGAAAAATGTGTATGTCATGCATGCATGAATGTTGTATATTTTCTTCTTTTGTATGCATGGTTGAGGTCATTGTTATGGTTGTGTTGTCTTGTAGAAGTTGCTGATGTTGTTGTTGGGATGAGTTGTCTATATGTTTATGATGCATGTATTGTTATGGCCATGGTTGTCATGCATGAGGTCATGGTATGCAGTTGATATTGTGATACGTGGTAACTGGATAATGACTGAGATTATGTGGATATATAGTTATGATTATGATTATACATGTATCATACTAATCTAGACTGATTTTTCATACAAAATAGCCTCCCCTGAACTTCACTGAGGTATGTTGATTATGTTTATATTTTTGTTTAGCTGACATATTATATTTGTAAGAAGTAAATGATCAGAGATGACAAGCAATGTGGTGGATTACAGTTCATGAGACTATCCCTGTAGACCAGATGAGCAACATGGTGATGATCACTCCCCTCACATAGAAAACACTTTGAGAAGTTTGAAGGTATCAATAAGAAGTTTCAAAGTAGATAATGACATAATCATTTAGTCATAGGAGATACTTTCCAAGGTACAAGAGAAACAAGCAGAGGTCAATGAAGTTATCCTTCAGAGTTTGTCAGACTTGCAGAGACATGGACAACCAAGAATCAGTTATGAACAACAGGATAGGAAACATGGGGCATGTGAAATTAGGTCTCATGGTGGGAATAGGTCAAATAGATATGACACTGTTAGAGATGACTAGTTTTTGGATACCCCTGACAAAAGAGGTAATGGACATGCATTCTACTCTAGTTTTGATTCAGATAGGTATCATGATCATGATCACTATCATCCTTAAAAAAGGAATTACAAAGGATATTTACCAGATGAGTTCAAGAGAACCAAGCCACCTACATTTGATGTAAATTTGAAGAAGGTGGAAGATGCAGAGGCATGGTTACTTGGGATGAATAATTTCTTTGGGTTGCATGACTATACATAGAACATGAATGTCATTATAACTATTTTCAACCTCAAAGTGGAGGCATACATCTGGTGGGAAGATGTGAAGTAGGTCACAGACATCAAGACAAAGGATTTGAGTTCGCATGAATTCAAGAGACATTTTAGGAAGAAGTAATTGTTGGAGAGGTACTATAACAGAAAATCCAAGGAGTTCTATGAGATGAAGATGGGATTGATGATAGATGAGGAGTACATGACTAATTTCTTAGAGATATTATGGTATGCACTGTATCATAAGGGTGGGAAGGACAAATTTTAGAGATTTGTCAGTGGATTACCATTATCATTGGAATATCGGATTGGGTATGATGAGTCTTGGTCACTTGAAAAAGTCATTGGAAAGTTGAAGCATTGTTATGAGAATTGGAAGTGTATGACAGAGTCTCAATAAGGTTAGAAAGGGAAAGACAAAGCTAAAGGCAAATGATGAACAAAGCGAATAAGACCTCAAGATGCAATTGAAAAAGGAAATTTTTTTCCTTATAAGAAGTTTAATGCAGTTGGAAAGGGACATGGGGCACAACCTCAAGAGCAGAAGAATAAAGGTGAGGGAAAGGGACAATTGTAGTGTTGGATATGTGGTAAGGAACATCTCAAGATGGATTTCCCATTGTATCAACATGGTAGGCCTCAAATCTACAATGCACAAGAAGTGAAAATAGTTAGGGATATTGGACAGAGCATTCCTCAGATCTCTACAATATTGGATAATAGGAAAGGAGATCACGAGGCATCTATTATCGATATGGATGGTAAGATTTCTGATAAAGTTATTTATATTTTGATTGAACCTCGATCTAAATATAGTTATGTTAATCATGACCCAGTGGATAAGTGTGGTTGAAATAATAAGTACATGCATAACCTTGGTTAGTGGAGTTGGATACATGTACAAAGAAAAGAGATCATCACTCCGTAAGCGCCCGTGTGTTTGAGTTGAATGGTATGTCTACATCAATGCATTTGAATGTACTTCAATTGGGATCATACAATATTCTTATGGGTATGGATTGGTTGTATCTTCATATGACTAAGGTGGAATTTTATGAGAAGGTTATTGAGTGCTAGGGTGACAATGGAGGATAAAGAATCCTACAGGGTAAGAAGAAGGCTACATCAATTATATTGGTTATAGCTATCAAGGAAAAACAAAGTCACAAGGAAGAGTATGTATTATTTACAATGCATATTTCTAGTGATAAATGTAAGGATGTTGAGGATGCAGAAGTATTAAAGAGATATATAGTTTGGTAGTAGTTTTAGGATGTATTCCCTAGAGATATTTCAGAGTTACCAGCTCACACGAAAGTGGAATTTTATAGTGATTTGGTACCAAGGGCAACACCAGCATCAAAGGAACCTTACAAGATTAGCACACCAAAGTTAGTGGAATTGAACTTGCAGTTGAAGGAAATGCTTGACAAGGGATACATCAGGACAAACGTATCTTCTTGTGGTGCACTAGTGTTATTTGTGGAGAAGAAGGATGAAACTTCCAGTTTATGCATTGAATACAGGTAGTTGAGTAAGGTGATGATTAAGAACAAGCATCCATTGTCACGATTTGATGACTTGTTTGATCATTTGAAGGGAGCAACAATGTTTTCAAAGATTGATATGAGATTAGGATATCACGAGGTACAAATGAAAGAAGAGGACATCTACAAGACTTCTGTCCAGAATAGGTATGGGCATTATGAGGTTGTTTTCGTTCCTTTTTGTTTGACTAATGCTCCAACTACTTTTATGTGCTTGATAAATAGTGTGTTCTGTCCTTATTTGGACAAGTTTGGTTTTTTATTCATTGATGATATATTGATATATTCTAAGAATGAGGACGAGCATTTCAAACACTTAGCAATAGTATTGAGATTGCTAAGAGAGCATTAGTTGTATGCCAAGCTTAAAAAATATAGTTTCTTTCAGATGAAGGTGCATTACTTAGGGAATGTTGTTTCCAAGGGAGGCATAGCAGTAGATCTAAAAAATATCAAAGCTATCATGGAAATGGAAGCTCATAGGAATGTGGATCTAGTTAGATCATTCACGGGTTTAACAACTTATTATAGGACGGTCATCAAGAATTCGTATGGATTACCTATCCTATTACATCATTGGAGAGGGAAGGAAATAAATTAGAATGAATAGAGGAATGTGCAGTGAGCTTTGAGTAATTGAAGTAGTTGCTTACACAAACTCCAGTTCTAAAGATTATAGATTCAGAAAACGCGTTTTTGGTGTGTACAAATGCTTGCAAGAAAGGACTTTGTGGAGTCCTGATGCAAGAGGGACAAGTGGCATGTTACGAGTCAAGGAAATAGAATGAGAATGAGCGTAACTATATGACACATAATCTTGAGTTGGTAGCAATCATTCATGCATTTAATATGTTGAGGCACTATCTTCTTGGTAGTGAATTCATCTTGATGAGTGATCCTAGTGGGTTGAGATACAAGAGGATAGGAAAAATGGCGCATATGAAAGCAGGTCTCATGGTGGGAATAGGTCAGATAGAGATGACACAGTTAGAGATGACAAGTTTTTTGATACACCTGACAAAAGAGGCGATGGAAATGGGTTTTAGTCTTGTTTTGTTTTAGACAGGTATCATGGTCATGATTGCTATCATCCTTACAGAAGAAATTACAAAGGATATTTAACAGATGAGTTTAAGAAATCCAAGGCACCTACATTTGATGGAAAAGTTGAAGAAGCTGGAAGATGAAGAGGCATGGTTACTTGGGATGAATAAGTTCTCTGGGTTGCATGACTATACAAAGAACATGAACGCTAGTATAGCTATTTTCAACCTCAAAAGGAAAGCATACATCTGGTGGGAAGATGTGAAGTTGGTCACAAACATGAGGACAAAGGAGTTGAGTTAGCATGAATCCAAGAGCCTTTTTCAGGAAGAATTGTCAGAGAGGTACTATAACAGAAAATCCAAGGAGTTCTATCAGATGAAGATGGGATTGATGACAGATGAGGAGTACATGACTAATTTCTCAGAGTTATTGAGGTATGCGTCGTATCATAAGGGTGAGAAGGCCAAATTTTAGAGATTTGTTAGTGGATTATCACTTGAAGAAGTCATTGGAAAGTTGAAGCATTGCTATGAGCAATCGAAGTGTATGATAGAGTCTCAAAAAGGTTGGAAAGGGAAAGGAAAAGATAAAGGTAAATGGTGACCAAAGCGAACAAGACCTTAGGATGTAATTGAAAAAGAAAATGTTGTTCGTTATAAGAATTTTAATGCAGTTGGAAAGGGACATGGGTCACAACCTTGATGGCAGAAGAATAAAGGTGAGGTAAAGGGACATTGCAGTGTTGGATATGTGGCAAGGAATATCTCAAGAGGGATTTTCCATTTTATCAGGATGGTAGGCCTCAAATCTAAAATGCACAGGAAGCGTAGATAGTTAGGGATGTTGGACAAAGCATTCCTCAGATCTTTGTAGCATTGGATAACAGGAAAGCAGATCACTAGGCATATATTTTCGAGATGGATGGCAAGCTTTTTAATAAAGTTGTTTCTATTTTGATTGAACGTAGTTCTAATTATAGTTATGCTAATCCTCACACAATGGATAAGTGTGGTTTAAATATAGAAGTACATGCATAATATTGGTAAGTGGAGTTGGATACATGTACAAAGAAAGGAGATCATAACTGGGTAAGAGCTCGTGCATTTGAGTTGAATGGTATGTCTACATAAACACATTTGAATGTACTTCAATTGGGATTATACAATATGCTTCTCGGTATGGATTGGTTGTATCTTCATATGACTAAGTTGGGGTTTTATGAGAAGGCTATTGAGTGGATGACAATGGAGGATAAAGAATCTTGCAGGCTAAGAAGAAGGCTACATCAGCTAAAATGGTTATAGCTCTCCAGGCAAAACCAAGTCACAAGAAAGGGTATGTATTCTTTACAATGCATATTTCTAGTGATAAATGTTAGGATGTTGAGGATGTGGAAGTATTGAAGAGATATATGATTTTGCAGTAGTTTTAGGATGTATTCCCTAGAGATATTTGAGAGTTCCCAACTCATAGGCAAGTGTAATTTTCTATTGAGTTGGTACCAGGGGCGGCACTAGAATCAAAGGCACCTTAGAGGATGAGCACATCAAAGTTAGTGGAATTGAAGTTATAGTTGAAGGAAATGCTTGACAAGGTATACATCAGGGCAAATATATCTCCTTGAGGTGCACCAATATTTTTTGTAAAGAAGAAGGAAGAAACTTCTAGCTTATGCATTGAATACAAGAAATTGAACAAGGTGATGATTAGGAACAAGCATCCATTGTCAAGGATTGATGACTTGTTTGATCATTTGAAGCAAGCAACAATGTTTTCGAAGATTGGTATGAGATCAGGATATCACTTGGTACACATCAAAGAAGAGGACCCTTACAAGACTGCTTTCCAGAACAGGAATGGGCATTACAAGGTTGTTTTGGTTCCTTTTTGTTTAACTAATGCTCCAACTACTTTTATGTGCTTGATAAATAGTGTGTTCTATCCTTATCTAGACAAGTTTATTATTGTATTCATTGATGATATATTGATATATTCTATGAATGAGGACGATCATTTCAAAAACTTAACAATAGTATTGATATTCCTAAGAGGGCATCAGTTGTCTGCCAAGCTTAGCAAATGCAGTTTCTTTCAAACAAAGGTGCATTACTTAGGTAATGTTGTTTCCAAGGAAGGCATAACAGTAAATCTAGAAAATATCAAAGTTATCATGGAAAGGGAAGCTCCTAGGAATGTGGATCAGGTCAGATCATTCATGGTTTTAGCATCTTATTATAGGAGGGTCATCAAGAAATTCTTACAGATTACCTATGCTATTATATCATTGGAGAAGGAAGGAAATAACTTGGAATGAACAGAGGAATGTACAGTGAGTTTTTAGCAGTTGAAGTAGTTTCTTACAAAATCCCCAGTTCTAAATATTATAGATTTAGAAAAAGAGTTTGTGGTATGTAGAGATGCTTGCAAGAAAGGACTTGGTGGAGTCTTGATGCAGGAGGGGAAAGTGGTATGTTACAAGTCAAGGAAATAGAATAAGCACAAACATAATTATATGACACATGATCTTGAGTTGGCAGCAATCATGCATGCTGTGAAGATGTTGAGGCACTATCTTCTAAGGTATGAAATGCATCTTGACGAGTGATCACAATGGATTGAGATACTTATTTGACCAACCTAGTTTGAATTCCAGGTAAGCTAGGTTGTTGGCTATGATTATTGAGTTTGAATTCGAGATTCGATACATTAAGGGAAAGAAGAATGGTGTTTCATATGATCTTAGTAGAATATTAAATGTAAATCACATAACGACTATGAGTTCATATGGTACAGATTTATAGGATCAAGTCTTATAGGCTAGACAATAGGATGATAGGTACATGGAGATTAGGAACAAGTTACAGCAGTAAGGTACATGTGAATAAGATGTGGATTATCATCTCACGGTAGATGATTTTGTGAGATTTAGGGACAAGATCTATGTGTCAGACAATAGTGAGATCAAGAAGCTTATCTTGAGGGAATTTCATGTCAAGTCATATTCACATCACCCAGTGTTATACATAATCTATGATTTTGGAGAAAAGTGTCTTCTCTAAACTCGATAGATTGACCTAGAACAACAGAAAGGAAAGGGGTACAATGTATTCCTTAGAATATTTGAATGATGGCATGAAGCCTACCTGGAATCTATTGCAAGCTTCACTCCTTCCTCATCTTGTACATTCCAATCCTAGCTCTAATTGCTATAATTAGAACCTGGATAATCAAACAAGACAAGTCAAAGATCTATGACATCTATGTAGCATAATCCAATCACTTCATAAAATAGATCAACATGGTATTCGAATACATGAAATAATAACATCATATATAGGAAAATAGTCTGCTCTTTTTGCTAATAGAAATGGAGAGAGTTACAACCAAAAATAGGATTTGATCTTGTAGAAGAGCTCCCCAAGTTGACTTGTCCTTTCCTTGCCACAAAGTATGCATTTATGTCACCCTAATGCATGGATTAATGAATATCAAAGCAATGACATAAGGGTATAATCAGTCTCCAAAATTCAACCCCTTGCCCATGGAAGGTTGTAAATATATAGATGTGAGAGGAAGTTCATGAATTCTTATCCATTTACCAATCGAAGCTTGAGATCCAAAAGTGATGGGTAGATGAGCTCAAGGGACATGATGATAATTTCTCCATGGTGAAATTAGATAGGATTCAGATGTTTATCCAAGGTAAATGGTTAAATGAACCTTAGGAAGCTTCGGGATTCTTTTTATTTTTCCCAAATTTCTAGAATCAACGCACCCGAAGACTGAGAAACATGTTTTTTTGGGCCTTAGAAACTTGGGAACTTAGCAGTTGATCTTGTAGAAGAGCTCCCCAAGTTGACGTGTCCTTTCCTTGCCACAAAGTATGCCTTTATGTCACCCTAATGCATGGAGTAATGAATATCAAAGCAATGACATAAGGGTATAATCAATCTCCAAAAGTCAACCCCTTGCCCAAGGAAGGCTGTAAATATATAGATGTGAGAGGAAGTTCATGAATTCTTATCCATTTACGAATCGAAGCTTGAGATCCAAAAGTGATGGGTGGATGAGCTCAAGGGACATGATGGTAATTTATCCATGGTGGAATCAGATAGGATTCAGATGTTTATCCAAGGTAAATGGTTGAAAGAACATTAGGAGGCTTCAGGATTCTTTTTATTTTTCCCAAATTTCTAGAATCAGTGCACCCTGAAGACTGAGAAACCTATTGTGTTGGATGTTAAAAGCTTGGGAACTTAGCAGTTAAGTGAAGAAGCTTAGGGATTTAGTAGAGTCATCCTTAGGGATTTGTGTAGGGATGATGAAAATATCTTGAAGGATATGAATTAATCCTGCTTAAAGGCCTATTGACTAGATGCAGCAAAATGACCTATAATAGATTGCCTCCTAAAGCGTAAAGTAAAAAATGACAATTAATGACAGATGTGATTTACCTTATGAAAAGTTAGGATCAAGAACAATTGACGAGATCATATTTGTTACAATACATTTACATAATTATACATTTATTGGGGGAGGCTTACCCATACTCAACACATAAGCTAACGTTACATGTGCAATGATTAAAAGACATGTCCAAAACTGAATGATGGTGGAACCATGACTGGATGACTCTTTATATGATCATAGCCATCATAAATTTTTGATCTTGTATTAATCCTGAAATCACAACCCATATGGATGAAACTAGATTTGGGGTCTTCCATCTCATTCACACGACAAACCAATATAGGACTCTAACCATGTGAATCAATGAGCTAAATTCAAACATGGTAGACACCATCTAATTACCAGCAAATTATGTAAGTCTTTAATAGATGCAAGAGAAACCACCAATGATGTTAATGGCTGTCAAGGTCCTCTAGTGAAATCCATATGGTGTGAATGAATGAGTTGATGACAAACACCACACATAATATTTTGATCAAAGGAAAATTATGTAAACATGTTTCCGAGAGTGAGGAAACTTGCCATTGATGTATGCAAGAACCAAGGTACCAAAGGGGTGTTCCTAGGTCAACGTATTCCCAGAAGGTCAAAAGGTGCGTTGGTACTAGAGAATTAACACTGAGGGGACACTCGAACACAGTTTTCTCCATTGGGGGGTGTACCGGGTGAAAAAAAAAAATTGTACCAGTGGTTCTCCTAAACAATTTCCAAGTTTTTTGCATGAAAGTAATCCTAATGAGTCTCTTTGTGACGTTTCAAGACTTCATTGCTACAAAATGTCTTTGACATGGCGAGAAATTGAACATGAAGAAAAATATAGAAATGCATCAAATGAAACTTCTATGATTCGGTCACTAAGAGATTGTGTATTGCTAAAATTCTTTTGGCTTCCTCGAATGAGGAAACAAATGGAATTACTTGAATATATTTCATGTATTCTCAAGTGCAGGTATTCAGGCTAGGAGCACATATTCTTGAGATAAAGGTAGAAGACATATATTTCTTGATAGTTTTATCTAGATGAGGTGCCCCCACATATTTCATAGGAATGAGAAGGGGAGGATAAATGGTCAAGGATTATGTTTCCACTCATTACAGACCTCAAGCCCAATCGACCAAGGATGGGAAAATTATCATAAAAGATGTGGTTTGACTGCCTCTGTGAACGATCCTATTCATTGTTTCTAGATTGGAAGGTAAATCTACACTACATGTGGCCAATAGGTCACAAATGTAGTATGCTCTAGAATTTATAGAGCCAACCATCTTCAACTGGACCAAGGGAGTGTTGGTAAACATGAAAGAAAAAATGACTAAAGAAAAAGATGGGAGACTAAAGAATTTTGGCTATGGAGCAATATTAGTCTCCTTTTCTCTGGAAAGGATTCCATTACTACGACCTCAACATATCTCACTCGAGCACATTGCTGCGAGAGTTCCGGGGATGAGGAGGTCGATAGATCTCATATCCCACCGTGTAGGTCCATCATCCATAAGCTTCACACTAGTTTTATTCAGATGGTTGCACGTGCAGCTTATCATGGTGGATGATTATCCATATGTGGTGGTGGATTTCCACGGAGACCCAAAGTTCATGCTTCTTGAGGGGGAGAAATGGGGTGTTATAGGTAAGATATTTTGAAAGATATTTTATTTTAATATTTACAATTTATTTTTATTTTTTATGTTTCTGAGACTAAAACATTGATTTGTACATGCAGATATTGGATTCGTTTGACCTATAGGCATGTCATATATCCAATGAGCAGGAGACCCACAACTTGCACCAACACCAATAAAATTTGTTGTAGTAGGATGGGAAGTCCTATAAGATCTCAACATATCAAATACCCTCGCAGAGGTAGAACATCATATGGAGGGATTGACACATGGTATAGATGAAACCTTGGTCAAACAACTTCTTATGTGATTACACTGACATACTATTGGAGTGCTAGGGTGTATCGATCAACTATGATCCAAGATAGCTCATGCAGTGGCATGTTATCATGAGCACTATGATTAGTCTACTAGGAGGTATAATTCCATATTTGCATGTATAATTTTAGATACGATAGGTCACGTGGCCATATTTGTTTCAGGCACAAATTTTGTAAAATAAAACATTATATATAAACACATATCTATCTTTATTGTTTCCTACATTCCTATTATTATTTTCATGTTGTGATGTGTATTGAAATTATTTAGATGTGTCAGAAATGTCTATTTAAAACATGATTAGCTAATGCATTTGCCAATGTATTTATATTTATAGAAATCTGTTGATAATGGATGTAATCAATGTGTCTTTCTAGAACGTGAACCCTTAAGAACATGCAAAGCATAGTTGGACTTCTAATTGAGTAGACATTATTCAAATGTAGTACTACAAGTTGTGAGTTCAATCAAATGACTGTATGACATATACCATGTGAAATATCATTAGGTAGTAGTTTGATCACCACACTATACTCAACAATGTTATTAGTAGAGTGACCAAGACAAATACCTTGTTTAATCACTAACTCGTCATCTAGAGTGAATATGGCCCACGATGCGAAAGATAGGTTCTGAGTACTTTGAGTAGCACCCTCAACATAACTAACATATGGCTCCAAGGATGTTGAAATATGAAAACCAAATGTAAATAGGATTAAAAGAAACTAAAGGAAATTTTGAAGGAAAACACTGTAAACACACTCAACACACATATATTTATCATGTACAGAGTGTACTATGAAAAATAAAGCATAGTATTTTTTAATGTACAACCCATTTCTAGGCTACACCAGTGGAACTCCATAAAAATATATTATCTCATGGGCTCCTTTTGCAAGAATACATTTGAAACTATATGGGCCTATCCACATTGGCTCGAAATTTCTTGAACCTAATTTATCATACTCTTGATCGCAAAGCAAAACAAGGTCTCCTTCTAAGAAGATGCAAGGCTTGACACTCTTGTCATATTGTGCCTCGATATGTATCTTATGAGCTTCAGTAGCTAAAGTGACATCATGCCATCTCTCATCTAAGAGCATGAGCTATAAAAGGAATTCGTCTTTTGGAGAAGTGGCAGGAAGAAGTTGTATACCCAGTTTCAATGACATAATCTCACATTATATCATAAGGATAGCTTCCAAACCATAAACCAACTAAAACATTGTAAATCTAGTAGTAGTCCTAACGTAGGTTCAATATGCCCACAAGGTAGAAAAAATAAGCAAATTCGAGTGTAATTTATGGACCCCTATCATGCACTGAATCATAGTTTTAAGAACCTTATTGATAGCCTCAACTTTTCCATTTGCTTGTGGATAGTAGGGAGTGGACCTTTCATGGGAAAGTCCCATATTAGTAGTCAGTTTGGTCATCATATGATTCCTAAAATCATTTCCGTGATCCGTAATTATGGCTTATGTAACACAAAACCATGCGATGACATGGTTGAGAAAGAAATATGTAGATGTTTTCTGGTATTGTTAAATGTAGGCATCGACTCAACCGATTCGGCAAAGTAATCAATTGCGACAAGGATATAGCCATACCATGCAGTCGAGTGAGGGTTACATGTCATGAAATCAATACCCCATTTCAAAAAATGACCTAAAATGATAACATTATGCATAGGTACATGTGTGATCCAAGTGGATATTGTTGGCCACTCACCAATTCCATGTGGACCCCCACCATTGTTTCTTTCAGTTTTTCAGTTTCCTTAATTGTAGCATAGTTTACTATTTTTAGCAGTTTTTCGGGTCCTAAACTTCTTGGGCTATTTTGAGGCCCTAAATAACGTTTTGTTTTGCAATATACTGCCAACGTCTTATAATAAATCATTTTTTTCACCTTATTCCTCGGAGGGATCGTTCCAACGAGGTATCATGCATGTCAAATGGAGATAATATGACCAAGTTACGACCCCGGGAAGTTGGCCGCCCAACTAACCCCAACGGGGCCCATAAAATCTTGGTGTTACATCTCCTCGAATTAGGGTTTTCGTTATTTAGGATTTTCTCTTATTTTTCAATAAAAAAAAGGCCCTTGAGCCTTATTCTAACACAGTTTAGAGCCATGTAGCCACCACATCTATTCTCAGAGATAAGCTACCATCGTTGAGCTAGTATCATTTCCATATTGTTTATAAGCATATTTCATTATTGGATATTAATTAAAGGAACTTTTATTTCTTCTACATCTCTATATTTATGGTTGTATCTGTAATTTCTTGCATTCGTGGTTAAATTCGGATCAAGGTGGAGCATGGGTCTTGCGTTAAAAAAACTTGCATGAATGAAAATTTTGGACAACGAGATTACAATTGTGAAACTGGTAGGCCAAAAGTAACCATCACCTAGGATCTTCTGTGTGGTAGCATAACCAAATAAATTACTGCCGAAATTCCCCCAAGTGGCATTCATTAGGGACTTTCTCAGCCTCCTCATAGGTTAGAAACCTTCAGAAAACTGTATTGATACCATGATGATAGAGGGTGTTGCTAATGATTATATAATGTTTGTCTTGATATTGAATACTTTGATGTTCAGAGTGAGAGGTATTAGACCAGAAAGTCTGGGTCTAGAGGTACACAAGGATATCTCCATACCGAGGGTCAGATGATGAAATAGAAAACAATGACTCCTCTCGGATTGAATTTTCAGATGTGGATTCAGAACAACCAGTGGGAAGGTCACATATCAGCTCAGTGAAAACTAATGATTTCTTTGACTTGGATTTGATTATTTCGAAGTAAAACTCTTCTAGGATGACGATACATTTGGAGTACTTTCCCCATAGAAATTTACATGAAAAATGTATGTCATAGGGTTGAAACCCAAAATGACCATAGTTTTTTTGAGCAATATATAATGGTAGAATCTTTGAACAAATTTAACATCCTCGAAAGCTAACTTCTCAACATAAGTGTAATTAATTTCAATATAATTGATATTCTGAAGCAACTAGTAAATGGGATGTTCAGTCCTTATATCATCCTCTTGGATCAATACCATGATGATGGTTGTAACTACAATGGCGAAATATAGGAAATAATTGTGCTGGTAATCCAGGAGATAGAAGAGAGATGCTCGAATCAGTACATATTTCAAGGCATAAAATGTCGTTTGATCATCATCGTCCCAATGGAAGGGAACACTTTCTTTAATATGCAAGTGGATCATTTGTTCAACTCAACATAGTTAGGGACAAACCTCCTTAGAATGTTAGCCTTGCCTTGGAGTCCTTGGAGCTGAAGGAGGGATAGTAAAATACATCATAATAAAATGGCTCCAAGATGCATTGGGTGATCAGGCTAATGTTTTGAGTGACCAAAAAGATCGTCTAGATAAGGTTGCATGATATATTTGATATCATAGAAGGTGCATTCCATCACCCTCTAAAATGTAGATCTGACATTCTTTAACCCAAAGGAGAGTTTCCAGTATGAAAATGTGCCCCAAGGACAAATAAATGTAGTTTGATGCTGATCCACTAGGAGAATTTTTATCTGGTTATAGCTGGAAAATGCAACCATGAATGAATATATTTCACAACCAGCACAGTCATCAAAAATATGGTTGATGAATGGGTTGGGATAGTTATCCTTTAGAGAAGCATGATTTATGTCTCGATAATTGACACATACACAAATTGTTCCCTATTTATTGATGACATGAACAATATTTGACACCCAATCAGTCAAAGGTACTAGATAAACGAAACCAATACATAAAAGTTTTTCAATCTCAGATTTAGTAGCAATAGCCTTCTTAGGATAGACTAGATAGAGGCACTATCAGAATGGTTTAGCATTGGGATACATTTTTATTTCGTGAACCTTAATTTTTGGATCGATCCCTAACATTTCCTCGTAAGACCAGGAAAATACATCTCAAAACTCCTGAAATATACCTTTGTAAGTCTTAATCTCATCCAGGGAGAAAGACAAATCGATATGTAAATTCTTGACTATGAGAATTTTAATTGAGATGTCAAGAGCGATGGTCTCCTCAATATTCGATAGGTTATTCTCTAAATTAACTTCATGAATGGAACCATAATTCTTAGTGAGCTCAACGATATTAGGTTGATAAAAATCACAAGGATTATCCTTGATGGGATCTAACAAGGAGGAACAATGGTGATGATCATCCCACAACACATCATCTTACATCATGATCTCCATGATGCTCTCATTAGTAGGGAATTCATGAGAGAAAGGATTATAATATGTGCCATAATCCAATGAGCAATTGACCTAATTGATTGAAGAGACTAAATCAGAATGAGTCATACAAGCTAAATGAATGGCTTCATAATCAAGCTCGATGCGGCTAAGAGGCATACGGTCACCAAAAGTATTGATGTTAGTTTCATCTGATACTATTCAAGGATCAGTTGGAATAGTAGAAGAGGATATCATATTGATATATGCAACCAAAGAGAAGCTATCGAGATGTAAAGGAGGTGGAAGTGAAAAGGTTCCCATGAGAGAGGGATCCTTAAGAAATACAAACCCAACATGTTGGTATGGGCATAGAGTTTACCCTACTAGAGGGACACTTCCAGTAATAGGAGAATTGGAGGCAAAAAGTTAGTTGATCGATGGTTACTATGTCGCCTTTATGAGGAAAGACGATCATCCAGAAATAAGTTGAAATGATAGTACACATGGCGTAAACCTAGGTGCAACCCGCTAGAAGTTTATAATCAGGTGGTCGATCAATAACTTAAAAGTCTATGGATACAGATTTATGTTCCAATTCTACTTTAAGGAATTCAAAATCCCACAAGGTTTATACATTCTTCCATCAAAAGCTTTCAAGGTGGCTGGCGATTGACTCAATTGAGGAGAACAAATTTCATTCTAGCAAGACAAGGACATGATGTAAGTATAGGCTCCATCATCCACAATAGAATGATGAATTTTCTTACCGCGGATGACAACCTACATCATAAATGCTAATTGAGCTAGAAGTATAGGTGTATAGTTCTCATGATTGAAAATGACTAGGTTGGAATCCGAAGGATTGATGCACCTAATTGTGGAAAGAGAAGCCTTTTTCTGGGTGGGACAATTCCGCAACACCTCAAGAGTAGACATGGATGATGGGGACTAAGCCAATTCCTCAATTACTCTATAATTCTAAGAAACTTTCATGTGAGGGTTGAAAGCATATTTATTAATAACACTGTTCAAAATCTTAATAGTTAATTATGTAGGAATCATAAGAGGAGCTAGATCTGATGGAGTTGTAGCCAAATTAGTAGGTTGATCAGTAGCCTAACCGTTTGACAGATTTGAATCACCATATTCTTTATTATGGGCAGCCAGCATAACATCAATTTTTGATTTAGCAGAAGAAAGCATCGAAACTGAGTTAGAGGACATAGGGTCCCGAGCAACCAAATGAGTTTCCTGATTTGGAAACAAATCTGTCAACATGCCAAGTGAAATAGAAGTCTTCAGAAATTGGTTCACTTCTGCCTAGTGAGGAGAATCACGAGTGAAGTGTTCCTCATTACAAATCATGAATGCGTAATGAGGTTTTTGTTTCTCATCAGAAGATTGATTTTTTTGTTTATCCTATGGAGGAGAATATTTATTATTATTACCTTTTCCTTTCTTCTTACTTCTTGGTTTCTGTTGAGATTTACCTTTATCAGAATGAATGACATTGATCTCAGAAGAAGAAGTTGTAGGAGTATTGGATGAATGGATTTGGGTAGTTGTGGTAAGAGCAGTACCAGATGGTTTACTCACTGATTGCAAACTGGTGGAACCAATCATGCCATCAACAACATGAGATTATTTGCTAGGAGCTCGAGGAATAATATTCAAAGGTTGTAGAGAGTTTGGTATATTATCATAAAGCATGCTAGATTGGGTATAAACAAGATCCAAGTACTAGTACAAGCAATTACTTTCTTGTCGATTAAAACTGCACCCTTACCTATGTCTCTTGTTATAGGAGCCAACAAAGACTTAGTAAACAATTACGCTAACAATTTATCTGGAACATGTGTCTGAACCAACCGACAGTGACATCTCCACTCATGAATATGATCAGAGATGTTAGTGGAATCAAATTGTTTGAATTTGGTCATAATTTTCGCTCCACTTTTGTATCTAATGGAAAATTGGAAATGTGTGAGGAAGGTGGTAGCCAAGACACTAAAATTGTTAAATGAAGCTCTTGGTAATTCATTATACCATTTAGCTATTGTACTGGTAAGAGTACGTTGGAAAATACATAACTTTATCAAATCATCGTTAAGGGATTTTGATGAAAACCATAGATGATAAGTCGTGACATGCATTGATGGGTCTTCTCTAGGATTCCAATTGAATTTTGGGATATCAAAAGGAAATTTCGTAGGAGTAATCGGCCACCAAGGTGAATGAAAAATAGGATCATTGGTGAGATGAGTCAAATCAGGAAATTCGACAGCCACCACAAATGGTAATTGCCTATTAAAATCTGGTGGACAATAACTTGAATAAGAGTTATAACCTTATCAATAGGTATCTATGCCCCATGAGTGGGAGGGTTATGATAAAGAGGAACCCAGGCACAATAATAAGGAGGATTATAATAACCAACATACCCATAACCTTGTTCTCCAACTCCAATATGATGTTGGAAATGCCAAAGAGGATTGATTTGGACATGCTAGCGTTGATAAGGAACTTGAAGAATACCCTGATAAGGTTGATACTATTGCCCCATGGGATTTTACATCATCCTAACATAAGGTGGATTCAATGGTGGTTGTGCCATACTATAAGTGATCTATCCTACAAGAATTTGAGGAACACCTTGTCCAATTGATTGAGACTGTAAGATACCTTGTAAAGGCTGGGTTTGTGGAACTTGGAGGGTACCAGATACCAAGGAAATAAATTGAGTCAAGTTAGAACTTGTAAAGGTTGTAGAGGTATGGATTTATAAGTAATAAATTGATATATGGACAACACAGGTTGATAATTCAAAATGGATCCACAATCAAACTAGGTTGGAAGGTAAAGGTGGGTTTCTAAAAATTAGCAGCCATTCTAGGATAAGGAGGATTTAGATAAGGTTGAGCAAAAATTTTAGGTAGACCAAAAATAGGTTTCCCCCTACTAAAGGAGGAGGGCGTGATAGAGGAAACTTCCCCTCTTGCGGACTATACCCAACATTAGGAGAGTTAGGCTTTTGAAGGTAACCAATCCCACTAACATAAGGGCCAACCTATTGTTCAAATATATGTGTAGGTGGAGGAGAAGGAGTAAGTTGTATACTATGTATTAACGAAGTGTTAGAAAAATTTTGAGAAATAGATAACAAGGGAGAGGTCCATGGACTGGATGTTGCGTCGGAGAAGGTGCACGATAATGAATGATAACTAGGTGGGATGGATGGGCCACCATACAGATGTTCTTATGGTGATGTTGCAAACATGAATGAAGAAGCAACACTAGTTGTCTCATCCATAGGGGTGGATATAGGATGGGAAACCATAATGGATTCAATCATGGTTAACAATCCCAAAGAAGATTGTTGTGAGAAGCTCAAGGGTGAGCGGGAAGAATCAAGTAAACTAGTTTGTTATGGAGTTTCAAGAGGAGGAAGAGGACGAGCTTGATAAAAATTAAGTCCACTCCAATGAACATGAGTATAACGACAAGGTTCTTCCTATGGGATCTCTTTGATACTCAGAAGACCAGGTGGAAGGCATTCACCATTTGGTCTAAGATATATGGTTTGTGGTTGTGTCTCAGATAGAGCAAGAGAAGAGGGATGTCCTGAAGTAACAGGTGAATATGGATGAGGTATCTTACTTTCATTAACCTGAGGTTATAAAGTATCTGATTTAGTAAAGACATGATCAATGACCTGAGGAAAATAAGTCTTAGGTGCTTTTGTTTCAACTGTGTCAAATTCACCAGCAAATGATGAAGTAATCTCAAGCTCAATACTCAAAGGGAAAAATAATTCTAGTAAACAAGACTTATCAGGAGGACCATAAGTAGTTCCTAAAGTCCTTAATTTTGTAGTTTGCATATTCTTATACTTCTAACGATGTCCAGGAGTGGCCTCTGGTGGAAGAGGAGGCTTATTTTGCATTCTACAAGAACGACGAAGAGGAGGGGTGTTTTCTTCCATGTTGTATTAGTAAATTTTAATTAACACAAAAAAAAATCAAAAAGAGGGTAATATTATGCATATAGGTTTACTAAGCAACCATGTACTGCAATATACACCTTAGAAAACTAAGGACTTAACATACGTGTAGAAAATATCTCTAAATGTTGTGTTCAATGTATCACGATATACAAGGTGACCTACTCAGTTACCTATGGTGAGGATAGCAATCTATGGTGAACTTCCAAAATATACTCGACGCTATGTAGAAGTGCAATCTATAGTAGTGCTTTCTAATGTGTAACCATTCAATGACAGAATTCCCATATACTTTTAATGCGTGGAGCGCCATCCAATATACCTAGAGGTATACAAAGTATGATCTGATACACTTAAGTACGTGGAATAGGATATGACCCTTGGAATACAATAGTGGAAAACAATGATAGATCTTACATTTAACAAGACCCAAACACGTTTCTAGCCTATGCCTCTAAATGTTTACATTAATGTTACAAATGCTCCTTAGGTTAATTCAAAATATTTTAAATTTTATCTTTGATTAAGTTTCAATTTCGTGGATCACCGTGAATTTCACCTAAATATCCTAAATGCGAGCTAACATGAAGAAATTGAAACTTTCACTTTCAATGAGAATATATTTAAAGGAGGGAAGAGATAAATAATATGCAACAAAAAATAACTAAGTGCAATTCCATAAATTGCAACCATTCCAATTCAAATTTTCTCTCAAAACCCTAGATTCCAATGTAAAGAGATTTTTCTTTTCAATTTCCTCTTAATTTTCAAAATGAGAGAAAAATAAGATGCATGTCTAATCACTGATAAAAACAAACCCTTTATAATGATGAATGGAACACCAATTATTTCAAGCACTCAATGTCTGAGAGAATCAGTTTGGTAATGAACTAATGACAAGAAAAAAGGAAAATCTAAAGAAATTCTCATCAAAGGAAATCAAAACCATAAGAAAAACATATGGAGGCTTCTGAGAAACACTAAGACACTGATGGATACAAGGAAGAGTAGCAAAAAGAATGCTAGATAGAGAGAAAACCAAAACAAGGCAATTTTTTGCATGAAATAGGGATCAACGTAGGTGCTTAAGGGACAACAATTCTCTACAATGCAGTCACAAAGAGGGATAGGTTGCACTGCAACACAGTTGCAAGGAAATCTTAGGTGCACTGCAACACACTATCTTAATACTAGAGGGTCCACAGATCAAGGAATCTCATGTTCTAACACAAAAATGCATTGGGATCTCAATGATCGGTCTTCATATGTATGATTAGGATTGAGTGAAACTATAAAGATCAAAACAAGAGGAAAAATAGACACTAAGGGAAAGCGAAAACCACCAACGGATTGAATCAAGCCCTAGTGGAGTCAACAATTTGTTATATAGAATCTATGACTGTAGAGATAAGTGTCTTCCCTTTGCCTAGTGGAATGACCTAGAACAATAGAAAGGAAAGGTCACAATGTATTCCTTAAATTAATTGAATGATGGGATGAAGCCTAACTGTAATATGTCATAAGCTTCACTCATTCCTTAACTCATACGCTCTAATCCTAGCTCTAATTTCTATAATTAGAACTTCCATAATCAAACAAGACAAGCCGAAGATATGACATATATGTTTCATAATCCAATCACTTCGTTCAATAGATCAACATGGTGTTAAAATACATTAAATCATAACATCATATATAGGGAAACAATCTACTCTTTGTATTAATAGAAATGGAGAGAGTTACAACCAAAAATAGGAGTTGATATTATAGAAGAGCTCCCTAAGTTTACTTGTCCTTTCCTTGCCATAAAGCATGCCTTTACGTCACCCTAATGCATGAAATAATGACTCTCAAAGCAATAGCATGAGGGTAGAATCAATCTCCAAAATCCAATCACTTGCTCATGGATGACAGTAAATATATAGATGTGAGAGGTAGTTCATGAATACTTATCCATTTACCAATCTAGGATTGAGATAAAAAGGTGATGGGAGGATGAGCTCAAGGGATAGGATGGAAATTTATACAAGGTGGAATCAAATATGATTTGAATTTTTATCCAAGGTAAATGGTTGAAACAACCTTAGGAAGCTTCTGGAAGAGGAAGCTTTGAGATTCTTTTTATTTTTCCCAAACTTTTAGAATCAGTGCAACCCCAAGATTAGGCAACCTACTGGTGATCAACACCGCTGTAGAGAGAGTCAAACTAGTAGCCAATGTTGGTCCCTAAAGGGCCAGGGTGTGTTGGGACTTAAAAGACGAGGAACTAAGTAGTTATGAGCAGAAACTAAGGGATTTAGCAGAGTCATGCATAGGGATTTGAGTAAGGATGATGACAATATTGTGAAGGATATGAATTAATCCCATTTAAAGGCCTATTGACCAGATGTGACAAAATGGCCTATAACACCTGGTATATTGGAAGACCTTGGCAGTAGCGAAGAAGTTCTACTATTGGCTGAATTTGAAGGAAGAGGTGGAATATTTTGTCGTTAGATGTTTGGATTGTCAATAGGTAAAGGAAAAGTGTAAACATTTGAGTGGGTCACTACAACTGATTTTGATTCTAGCGTGGAAATGGGAGGTCATTCTATGAATTTCAACATAGCTTTTCCAAGGACATTTAGAAAAGAGGATTCTATCATGGTTGCATTGGACATATTTACTAAGGTAGCTCACTTCATTCCAGTAAAGTCTACTCGTTTAGCCAGTGAGGTAGCATAGGTCATCATCAAGGTGATAATGATGTTTCACGGTATTCCGACAAAGTTTATCTCAGCGAAATATGCTAAGTTCGCTTATAGGTTATGGAAAGAGTTGTTTGCAGGTTTGGGTACAAAGTTTGCCTTTAAAAATAGTCATCATTTGCTAGAAAATGGACAGATAGGGAGGGTCAACATGATTTTAGATGACATGTTTAGAATGTATGTTATGCATCAACAATGGAAGTGGGAAGAGTATCTTCCACTGGTTAAGTTTTCTTACAACAATGGGTATTAGGAGTCACTGAGGATGAGTTCATTTGAGACACTTTATGGGCGAAGTTGTAATACTCCCATAAGTTAAAGTGATGTAGTGAACAAGGTGTTGATAGGATGAGACATGTTGGCAGAGATGGAACATGAAATGCAAGTTATAAAGAAAAATTTAAAGGTGGCATAGGACATGTAGAAGAGCTATGCAAATCATCACAAGGTATTTAAGGATTTTCAGGTTGGGGAAAAGATGTACTTGCGTATCAAGCCCAAAATAATCCCCTTGAGGATTGGGTCATGTGCGAATTTTTTACCTAAATATTATGGGCATTTTGAGATCCTTGAGAGGATTGGAAAAGTGGCGTACTAACTTGGACTAACTCCCATAGTGAAAGTCAATGATGTTTTCCATGTTTCATTGCTTAAAATATATGTGAAAGATGTTGATCATGTGATTCATTTTTCTATATTGGATGTGGATCCATAAGGATAATTCTAGCTAGAACCTCTGTGGATTTTGCAATGAAAACAACTCATACTCCAAAATCAAGCAAGTTAAACTGCATTGGAAGCACCTTGGCCTTGATGAAGCTAGATGTGAGATGGCTGATCAAATGCAGGCTATGTATCCTTCTCTATTCACTGGTTGAGTGGATGTCTTTTGGTAAATGATTTAGTGTTGTGTTCTGGTTATGTGTACATATATGCATATGTCTGACGTAAATATTGCATCGAGTTTTGTTATAAAGCTCTAATAAGTGGTATGGTTGTAATGTTGTCATGTAGGTTATCCTGGTTTGCTTTTTCAGAAGATGATTCATTGTAAATATTGCATCAATCTAAGTTATAAAGCTCCATGGGTGGTATGTTTTGGTTTTTCAGTGATCTTGCAGGCTATAGGTGTCATTGAACACTAAGGATGGTGTTCGCCCAAAGGGCAGGGTTCTATAACAACCCTAGTTAAAAATCCATGTAATAAAGTTAATAAAGGAAAAATAAGACCAAGGCCATGGGACAGAGATTTGAAGTTGAATGTTGGTAAAAACATTCTGGACAGGTGTTCATTTGGTTTATTATGGCTAAGGAAATTGGCAAAGGAAATGGAAAAAGCTTTGAAAAGGAAAAGAGGAATTTATTGACATTTTATTTATGAAAATAAATGAAAATGGGAGAAAAGGAAGGTGAAAGGTAACATGTTTTATATGAATATGAAATTGAAGAAAATAATGAAAATTGAAGAAAATAGAGTCCTCATTAATGAAAAGGCTTATGAGGACTAGTTCACAACATTTTTTAGAAGAACCTTTTCTTAGTTAGTTTTGGGATCTCTCTCTCTCATACTATTGCACACTTAGAGCATTCTTGGAGCACTCTAACATTGGACAAAGGAAGGAAAATGAAGGACAAGATGACAAAATAAAGAAATGATCAAGAAAGGAAGATTTGGATCAAGTGGCTACAATGGGACTACTTTGCAAGTATTGAGTTCCATGTATGATTTTCTTGCTAGTTTTGGCGTCCATGGTATATGCATGTGTGTATTTGGTTATCTTGTTTTCATTGACATGGGTTTATCTAGGTGTGACAATAGTTTTTAACCTTGCCTTTCAATTTCCTAATATCCATAGTGTGATGGGGTTCTTTCATTTGGTTGAGCTAGATTTCTGGATGGTTTTAGAACTGGGTGAGGTGGTCTCAGGAAAATTCCCAATAGCCTAAGAATCCCTTGACCGATAATGTTAGGATACACAGTAAAGCATGAGGGTGAAGATGGGAAAATTCCTCAAGGTATTAGTGAATAAATATGGATACGTTCATGCTTTTTTAGGTCCTAGTGATCCCTTGACATGTAATGGTATGATTGCGGTAAATCTTGGTACTGTATGTTTATTGTTTGCACTAGGAATCCCTTGACCAATAATGGTGGGAATGTGGTAAATCTTGGCTATATAGATGAGGATTTCATGCCTAGGAATCCCTTGTCCAGTGATGGAAGGATAAATGGTAAAGCTTGAGGAAGCCCTAGTTTTTCTGTTGTGAGTCCCATATTCATGCTTAGAATATGGCACGTGTGTGATTAGCTGAAAGAAATATTTGGTTCAGCCCAATCTATGGCCAGGTGGTATGTGGAAGTCCCTTGGTTGAACTTTTCATATGTTAATAAAAACTATTTTCCTCTTGTAATTAATGAGTATATATACTTGTTATTATGTGTCTTTGATTATTGTTATATAACTGTTATTATTCTAGTTATATGTTGGTTATAAGCACAACTTTATGGCATACTTTAGTTATGAATCTCATCATGTTTGGATTAGTAAATCAATGCATGACCTAATAGATGATAATGCGACCATTGTGAGAGGGTATCAGACATTCTTGATGATTCTTAGATAATAATGAGATCCCTATGTTCAAATATGTAATTATGACCTAAAGATTACATGTTCATGATGTGTATGACTGAATGAATGTCATGGTTAGGGCTAATTATGGAAAGTTATAGTCTAAGTTTTGTATGGAAGTCATTTTCCTTGTGTCATTTCACATTTCTTAGAGTTTCATTAAGTTTTGGGCAGTGGTCTAGAGACTAGCAGTGAAAACATGGCACAAATCCTGTGGTTGCAGGCTTAGAATTAGATGAAAAAGACTGATGTATCTCCCTTCTAGGCTTATGCATGTTTTTTTTTCCGAAGAAAAAAGCGAAAATTTTTTATTAAGCAAATAAAAAGTTTTACATACTGAAATATATACATCATGTCGACCTGTATTCAGACATCATGTTTTCTGTCGTTCTTTCTGACTGTGAAAGGTTTTAAAAACCAAAAAATTCAGTCCATAAGACTGTTTGAGGGCAATTTCATAGTCCTGTTGCTGCTGAAATATATGAAACTGTCTAGGAGCCTATCTCCCTATCAGAGTCTTTATACATATTTTGAAAAGATGAAAGAGAGGCCTCCTTCAAAAGAAGGAAAACGACCTCGTAGCATAGAGCTGATATAACAGAAAAAGATTCAGATAATAGGATCATGCGAACTGAAAAAAGGGACGAGCCTGACTAGAGATTGTAAGATAAATATATAATAAAGCTTTCTGAAGTGCAGTTCATCCAAAAAAGAGAAAAAATATGCCACGGCGCTGCAACCAGATAAGAGAGGAAACTGAAAGACGCGATCATTGAGGAGGAGCAAAGGGGGGCTGATGTGATGTGAGAGTCTGCCCTTGTCTATATTCTTCTATGGACCAACTGCCCAAATCTTGTTGTAGGCCAGCCTTAGAAAGCTGGTCTGCTGCTGCATTTTTGTCCCTGTAAATGTGGCAGATGGTAATGCTGTTAAACAAAGATTTTAATGAAAGAATATCATCTAAAAGAGGCTTCAAAATTTGGTTTTGACATATAGCATTGCCATTAACCCATTTAATAACATTCATGGAGTCCCCGAAAATTTGAATTGACGGAATGTTTCTTTGTAATAACCAGCATATGAGGAGGTGCAAAGCAGACAACTCAGCATAGTTGTTTGTACCAGGACCCAAACCCACGGAAGCTTTAATGGAATGTTCAGGGTTTAAGTGGATGCACAGACCAGCACCAGCCCTATTATGTTGAGATTCTCTATCAAAAAAAGCCCAAGTAGTGCCTTCCTGAATGATTACGGGCTTGTCAAGTTTTTGAGGATTTTTAGACTCAGGGGGCAGAATGGAGGAATAAATGGCAGCACAATTTATGGCAATGGTAGATATGGGGATGTCCTGGTCTTGGAACACACTTTTGTTTCTAGCTAGCCAAACACCCCAAAAGAAGATAAGGGGAAGGTTCCTCAGGTTACCCTCCATGTGGTTTTGCCACCATTTGCTCCAGGCTTCTTCCAATGAGGCTAATCCCCACCATGCTTTTATATTTAGCAGACATACTAGCTCCTCCCAGATCTTTAAAGAGATTGCACAGGAAGTAAAGAGGTGGTTTATTGATTCCCCTTCCAATTTGAAAAGTGGGCATCTCCCAGGCCCAATGAAAAATATGGCTTGTAATATATCCCAGGTCGGGATTTTTCTTTTCAGCATGCACCATAGGAAAATCCTGGTCTTTGCTAGGCATTTTAACTTCCATATATTTTTCAACCACCACTCCGGAAGGCCCCAGCCTTTCTTTCCCATAAGGAAAGTATAACCATCTTTTGGGGAGTATTCTCCTGTTTTTCCTTGTGCCCACATCAGAACATCATGAGCACTTTTTAGCCTGACATTTGAGCGATGGAGTTCTTTGATGAAATAGGCCCATTCATTATGCCATCTGATGTTTAAACCGAGGTCATCGGCACTTTTCCAAGCCTGCCCCCATATAGTAGAGTGGCCTACTTTCTCCACCTGGTTTAGAGTGAAAAATCCTTTGCTGTCTAGGTATATAAGGAGACGAGGAGACAGGGAAAAATTTTCATTACACCCGACCCAGGGATCCCTGCCAATTCTAACATGTCTTCCATCTCCGACTTTCCAAGCCAGACCTTGTTTAATCACAGTGAAAGCCTCAACCGTGGCCTTCCAGATGACTGAAGAATGCTTCATCTTCTTTTCCTGGCTTCGAATCCAGTCTTCCATTGGGATTGGGTCTATGTACTTTCTTTTGACCACCCTGGTCCAAAGATTCTCCATCGTGATAAGCCTCCACCCTGATTTTGCAGCCAAGGATAGACTAAATTCAGGGAGTCTCTTGATTCCCTATCCTCCCCAATCTTTAGACCTAGCTAGCTTGTCCCATGCCACCCATGGAAGGACAAAGTTTTCTTTTGATCCTGCCCATAAGAATCTGCAGCACAACCTTCTGATTTTCTCCATAACTCCTTTGGGGATCAAATTTCTGCAATGTTGTGCTAGCATTTGGGAGTCTAACACATTGAGAAAGAGGATTAAATCAAGGTTTGGGCACCTGATAGGGTGGTTTAGCCCTTGGGGGTCATGTAGCACCTGAGGGAAGTCAGTAAGGTTTTGGTTTTGTTGATTCCACTTCCTTAAGGCAATATAGTAGGTTTATTCATGTCATAGAAAACCTTCATCACATATTTACCCCATTGGACCAGTGAACTTGGGTAAGTGTAGGAGGAGGCTCTTACATAGCTTGTAATGAATATCTTGAAGAATTCACTTGATATCCTCCTGAACTGCAAACAATGTGTAGTTGTCAACCCACTTGTCACAGATAACCATACTTAGTAGTGTTTCCATTTGTTGATGTAGAGAGATGGAATGAAGGAAGTGAAGCCTATGCTTCTGAAATTTCCCTAGATCAGGAACTCACTTGAGGTTTTTTCCATCAATCTCAAAATCATAAAAATATATGTGATCCTCAAATTCCTTTGCCTTATATGGAGAATTTCACTCCTCACTTTAGGAGGAATTTAGTAAAATTGGTTTGCCACTAACTCTAATCCAAACAAATGCCAACGATGACAAGAAGATTAAACAGGTGCATCACCATGCTGACTGGGCAATATTTGCCAAGGGGCCATGATTAAATAGGAAATAGGGTAATGGAAGAGATAGACTGAGGTCGAAGGCAAGAAGTTAGGGATATGTCATATTAAGTGTGAAGAAAAATCCTAAACAAGGAGATCATCATCCACTATGTGAAGTAAAAAGGATAACATATTTAGTCGATGGGAGAGATATAAGGAGATGGCACCAGATTTGAACAAAAATACAAACCCTAATTCCTAGTAAACCAAAATTTTTGAGAGACGGAGACAAAGGGATCCTAGATACCTTGAAGCTACTTGTAAAATAAGTTCAAACAACGAAAAATGTCAAAACCAAATGGAGAAGTTACCTAGTTACCAAATTCTAGAAACCAAAACTGGAAAATTAAAATACATTCTAGCAGAATCAGAGAGTTGAGGTGACAAGGTGGGTAACACAACCACCAGTTTGAAAGAAGGACCATAACTCATCTTATGTAGAAAGAGCATGAAAAACATTGGCCCCTATGTAATCTCACATAACTACAGAGAAGACCCTGTATTATGGAGAAAGAGCACAAAAAAATTGACCCTTGTGTAATCTTAGAGAACTACTGAGAAGATACCAAACAAGTAAGTACTTAGACAATGACCGAGAGAGACAATAAGAAAGAGAATGTTGAGGAAATGAACCTCCCACTATGTCTGAAGAGACCAGCCCATGCATCTAGGAACAACGTGACGGTTTGAAGTCCTCAAGAATACAGAGAGCATAGTAATACTTCCACCCTGAGAAGTTTACCAGGCATTTGTAATCAGGCATGGACATGATAGGACAAATCCATTGAGTGATAAAACCAAAGCATTTGATATCCATGGAGGGATAGGTGTATGGCCATACACACTATTTAACAAGCACAAGGTGCCCAGAAATCATATGCTCATGAATGAGATTTTTAAACTATGTGTTAGTAACTCCTCCATGCACAACCAACATGCCGTAAAAAAGCCTAGCCATTGAAACTTCTAAGGGATGAACCCTCATGGAAAACACAATATCGTACTCAACAACATATGTGACCACCTATGCACATTTAAACTGACGAGACCAAGGTAGTTGATCCCAAGTTTATGAAAAATAAATTTTCCATGCAAGGACTAAGTTGTGACACATGGAGAGCATGGTTGTCATTCCCAATGTGGCTAACCCTTTCATGATTAGCATCCACAACATACATCCCCATTATATTCCCATTTGCGTTCATAGCCTAACTCTATTAGCGAGAGCTCCTTGCAGCTTTACCTCTCTGACACTCACAGTTGCATGACAAACAATATTTCCAACCAAAGAGATGTAAGTTAAAGAAATATTTAATTCCCTATCCCAACCATCTTTACTCCTCCAGTGCCAACTTTTGAATTTGAAAAAGCTTGTAATATTTCACGGTCATTTTTTGAATTTGAATAAACTTTCAACCTTCGTAGAGCATTTTTGAATTTGTAGGCCAATATTTATTATGAGCTCAATTGTTAGAAAATCATATATTACAGAGCAATGGAACACATAGAACATAGCATAAATATAAACACAGAAAACACATAAAACCAAAAAGACACAGATATACATGGTTCACCCCATTTGGGCTACGTCCACCCCGAACAGCCAGTCCTTCCTTTTTATTATCCAGCAAAATGAAGAGACACAACCTACGACAGATGCGCTGTAAGTTCCACTGTTTTCTCTCATAGTCTCACCTCTCTGTTTCTCGCTCAAAGAATACACATCTATTACACAGCCTAAATAAAATGCCCTCATACAAAGAGAGGGGTTTCCTTCTAGGGAAAAAAACCCTAAACTAAACATAAGTTCTACCATCAGATCATCTGCTTAATGAATGGCCCAGATTGACTAGAAACTACTATACTTTTTCAAGGAAATTGTACATCTCTTTTTAGCTTCGGGGGTGCTACCCCCGAAACCCCCACCCGGGGACCGTTGGCCCTCAGACCCCCCAGCCAGTGGGGATCGACCCCCCTGAACCCCCGTTGGGGGCACAAGTCCCCCACGCAACCCCCCGCGTGGAGGCTTGTACAAACTTCCTGGGGTACACATCTGACTGAAACAAAGACCTCCAAATAATCATGCTCCACACCCAACAATCTCCCACTTGGAGAATGATTGTAGCAACTCCACCGCTACTTCATTTTCTAGATAATGACTCCCCTTTGGACCTAGTTGTTTCTCATCTTCATATCCATCTTTGATGGCCAATTGAAACTGAGCATGTTCTTAGTTTCTCCCTGGTTACAACTTTTGTTAGCATATCTGCAGGATTCTAGCTAGTGTGCATCTTTTCCAGCTTCAACTCTCCATCTTCCAACACTGATCATATGAAATGGTACTTAAGCTATATGTGTTTAGTCCTAGAATGAAATGCTGAGTTCTTTGCAAGATGAATGGCACTTTGGCTATCATTGTATAATGTGTCGATATCATGCTCCTTAACCAATTCACTCATAAACCTTTGTGACCAAATCATTTCTTTACTAGCCTCTATAGCAGCAACATACTCTACTTCTATTGTTGAAAGTGTAACAACACTTTGGATTTTTGAAACACAACTTACAGTTGTTCCACCTACATTAAATACATATCCTGTAGTACTCCTCCTGTTATCTCTGTCACCTACCATATCTGCATCAACATATCCCTGTAGAGAAATGTTTAAACCACCAAAGCATAATGCTTGGTTTGTGGTACCTTTCAAATATCTGAGAATCCTTTTCACTGCCATCCAATGTTCCTTTCCTGGATTGTTCATGTACCTGCTTACAACTCCCACCGCATGTGCAATATCGGCCTTGTGCAGACCATTGCATACATTAAGCTTCCAAATGTTGATGCATATGGAACCTTAGACATATAATCCATGTCTTCTTGGGTCTTTGGGCACATTTCCTTACTAAGTTTGAAATGGATAGCAAAAGGTGTACTAACTGGTTTTGCATTGTGCATATTAAATCTTTTCAACACCTTTTGTATGTACTCATTTTGAGACAATGTTAATTTGCGATTTTTCCTGTCTCTAGTTATTCTCATACCAAGGATTCGTTTTACAGCTCCCAAATCCTTCATTGCAAATGAATTTGGCAATTTTCTTTTGAGCACATTTATTTCCTACATGTTAGACCCTACAACAAGCATGTCATCCACGTACAATAACAATATAATATAGCTGCCATCATTTTTCTTTTTTAGATAAACGTAATGATTAGATTGACATCTAGTATAACCTTGTTTAGACATAAACTTGTCAATTTTAGGTACCACTGCCTTGGAGCCTGTTTTAAGCCATACAAGCTCTTCTTCAACCTACACACTAGTTTCTCCTTCCCTTTTACCTCATATCCTTGTGGCTACTGCATATATATCTCTTCCTCCAAATCCCCATGGAGAAAGGCTATCTTTACATCTAACTGCTCAAGATGCAATTCTTCAACTACTACTAGACTTAAAATGGTTCTGATTGAAGTCATTTTAACAACAGGAGAGAATATTTCATCAAAATCAATACCTTTCTTCTGTGCAAACCCCATCACCACAAGTCTAGCTTTGTACCTCTGTTTTCCTCTATCTTCTTCCTTCAGCCTGTAAACCCATTTATTTTGCAATGTCGTTTTACTTGTAGACAACCCGATTAAGTCCCAAGTCTGGTTATGCATTAAGGAGTCCATCTCTTCTTCCATGGTTAGCTCCCACTTCTTCCTACTTTCAACCTACATTGCTTCTTCATAACATTCGGGTTCACCAGAATTAGTCAACAATAAATAATATAGTGAAGGAGAGTATCGTTTAGGGGTATACTTATCCCAATAGATCTTTTAACACCACTTTCAGGTGTTTGGGGTGCCTATTGCTATTGTGTTGGTTGTTGTTGTTGTGGTTGTTGATTATTATTATTTTCAGGCACCTTTACTTTTTCACTAATCTCATCAAGAACTATGTATTCCTTGTTTTCTTTTTCCTGTTTCTTTTCCTACAACTGATACTTATACAAGACCTTTTCATTGAATATTACATCTCTGCTCCCAATGATTTTGTGATTTTCATAATCATATAAGTGATAACCAAAATCATTAACACCATATCCAATAAAGGTACATTTCTTTGATTTTTCCTCAAGCTTTGTTCTGTTTTCTTTATTAATATGGACAAAGGCCTCACAACCAAAAGGCTTTAAAAAAGAGTAGTTTACCATTTTACCTGTCCATGCTTCCTCTGGAACACCACCATCCAAGGAACTTGAAGGCCCTTTGTTTATTAGATAAACAATAGTATCTACATCATCTGCCCAAAACTATAAAGGAAATCCGGCATGCAATCTCATGCACCTTGCATGCTCCATGATTATTTTGTTCATCCTTTTTGACACACCATTTTCTTGTGGTGTTATTGGAACTGTCTTCTCTCTACAAATTCCATGCTCTGAACAGTACCTACCAAACTCTTTGCTACAATATTCACCTCCATTGTCTAATCTGAGACACTTCAATTTCTTTCCTGTCTCAATCTCAGCCAAAGCTTTCCATTTCTTGAAAGTATCAAATACATCAGATATATTCTTAATACAATAAATCCAAGTTTTTCTAGTTGCATCATCAATAAAAGTAACTTAATAATGAGAGCCATGAAGAGATGATACTTGAGCAAGTCCCCATACATCTGTATGCACAAGCTCTAATTTTCGCTCTTCTTTTTCTTTCCCAACTCTTAGAAATCCGATTCTCTTCTATTTTCCATAAATGCAATTCTCACAGAAGTCCAAATCAACATTCTTCAAACTGGTAACAAATTCATTGAGTGAAGAACCTTCATCCCCTTCTCACTCATGTGTCTGAGCCTATGATGCCATAATGTTGCATTTGCTCCTTTGGAAGTTAAAGCATTAACAGAGTTAGAAATACCATTGCATAAATAAAATGTACCAACCTTTTTCGCCTTTTGCTATTACCAAGGCTCCTTTGGAGATCTTCCAAGCTTTATCTATGAAAGTTGTCACACAACCTTCACCGCCTAATTGCCCTTATGAAGTTAGATTTTTCTTCAGATATGGAACATGCCTTACCTCCTTTAGTAGCAATTGGTTTCCATTCTGCTATTTTACAAGAACCTTACCCATTCCAACAATTTTACATGGTTTATCATCACCCAAATGGACTTGTCCAAAATTTCCTTGAACATAGTTATGAAAATATTTCTTATCAAGTGTGGCATGGAATGAGGCCCCTGAATCTACCATCCAAGAATCAATAATATTTTCGAAAGAAAGAATCAAAGAATCTTGCAACACCTCACCTATCACATTTTCTTCATGATTATTTTCTTGCTGTGCGTCTCCTTCTTTTCCCTTTCGAGATCTACAGTCTTTCTTTAGGTGTCCTTTCTTTCCACATTTCCAGCAGACTATCCCGATCTGGACTTGGATCTGCCTTTCCTTGATTTACTGTGATATCTTGAGCCCTTTCCTCTTTCCATTTTTCTTCCCCTAGACTCTGCACTCAAAGCATTACCCGATGTATCACCAGAAATTTTCCATCACATTTCCTCGCTAAGGATAGCACTGACAACATTATCAAACTTTAAAGTACTAGATCCAAAAGTAGAGTTACTAATGGCCATTACTAAACCATTCCAACTTTTGGCAATCAGCACAAGAATAACATAGCTCTAACTTCATCATCAAAGTTTACCCCTACAGAACTTAACTAACTTGTAACAGTATTAAAATCATTTAAATGGTTTGCAACAGATCCACCTTTCGACATCTTCATATTAAATAATCATTTCATAAGAAATACCTTATTTGAGGCCAAGGGTTTTTCATATAGTTTTGCCAATGCCTTAATCAAACCCTTTGTCGTTGTTTCCTTCGAAATGTTGAAGGTGACCGACACTGTGAGGCACAACCATACTATTCCGAGTGCCTTTCTATCAAGAAGTTTCCATTCTTCATCTGTCATACCCATCGGCATCATTGTTTTTACGTCCAATTGTAGGTACAGATATTTCTGATACAAATAATCTTCCATCTGCATCTTCCACAATGAGAAGTTTTCGCTGTTAAATTTCTCAACCTAAAACTTACCATCTTCCGCCATTGCTCCCACTCAAACCAAGAGCCCTTCTCTCATGCGAGTTTGTCAGCCAAATAGACCTTCGGCTCCGATACGAGTTGTTAGAAAATCATATATTACAGAGCAATGGAACTCATAGAATATAGCAGAAAGATAAACATAGAAAACACATAAAACTAAAGAGACATAGATATACGTGGTTCACCTAGTCTAGGCTACGTCCACCGCGAACAGCCAGTCCTTCCTTTTTATTATCCAGCAAAATGAAGAGACATAACCTACAACAGATCCACTGTAAGTTCCTCTATTATCTCCCACAGTCTCACCTCTCTATTTTTCGCTCAGAGAATACACATCTATTACACAACCTCAATACAATGCCCTCATACAAAGAGAGGGGTTTCCTTCTAGGGCTAAAACCATAAACTAAACATAGTTTCTACTGTCAGATCATCCGCCTAATGAATGGCCCAGATTGACTAGAAACTACTATACTTTTAGAAGGAAATTTTACATCTCTTTTTAACTTCGGGGGCGCTTCCCATGAAACCCCTGCTGGGGGACCGATGGTCCATGGATGGCCCAACCTGGGGGGATCGGGTCCCCTGAACCCCCACTGGGGGGACAAGTCCCCCTCTCACCCCCCCGCATGGAGGGGTGTACTAACATCCTGGTGTACACATCCGGCTGAAACAAAGACCTCTAAATAATCATGCTTCACACCCAACATCCGTAATATCTTTATGGATTAATGCAAAGGAATTTGGGGATGGCGTTACTCATCACTGGTTGATAACATGGAAAGATTTTCTGATGGGTGTGTTTTAGGTATTTTTTGTTCTCTATGTTGCTCAGCCATGTGCTATGTGTATTCTATGCTCTCCATTACACAACACTGTAAACAATGACATAGCTAGCTCACTCTGATGGATGATATTTGTCGTGTTTTATTTTGGTGATGGAAGGATTCCGTGACAAGGTCATGATAATTTACTGCTAGGTTTAAGCTCATACTAAATAAGGATAAAATGTGATTAATAATTCATGGGTAGGAGGTTTATTGATCGGTATGGTATATAATTGTCAAAAAAATTTACTGAAAGAGTAAAGAGGGTTGGGATATGGCATTAAATATTTCTTTATGTCTCTTCACTTGTAAATATTGGTTGTCGTGCAACTGTGAGTGTGAGAGTAGTAAATTTGCAAGGAGCTTCCGCTACCAGAGTCGATATATGAACCTAGCCGGGAATACAATGGAGATGTATGGATGTGGATGCTAATCATGCCATGCACTAAGCGAATGATTGGCTTAGTGCATGGTTTTAGAAGAGTAGGAATAACCTGTTATAGAGTTTTTTGCATGGTTTTAGTGCATGGTTGTTAAGAATTGTCATGTTTTCTATGCAAGGCTTTGGAATTCTAACTGTCGGTGCCCTGGCCATTATCGTTTGGAAATTCTTAACAACCATGCACTAACACAATCATTGGCTTAGTGCATGGCACGATTAACATCCACATCCATACATCTCCATTATATTCCATGTTGCGTTCACGACTTGACTTCGACAGTGGTAGCTCCTTACAAATTTACCGCTTTGACACCCGCAGTTGCATGAAAATTGATATTTACATCCGAAGAGACATAGGTTAAGGAAATATTTAATGCCCTACCTCAACCCTCTTTACTCCTTTGGGGATAATATTTGAATTTGAAAAATCTTGAAACCTTTAGCGCTCACTTTTTGAATTTGAATAAACTTTCAACCTTCATCATTCATTTTTGAATTTGCGAGCTAGAAGTGATTATGAGCTATGTAATATATTTATGGATGAATGCGAAGGAATTTTGGGATGGTGTTACTCAGCACTGGCTAATAACATGGAAGGATTTTCTGATGGGCATGTTTTAGGTGCTTTATGTTCTCTCTGTTGCTCACTTGTGCGTTGTGTGAATTCTATTCTCTCCTTTGCTCAACGGTGTAAACAATGACATGACTAGTTCATTTTGGTGGACGACTTTTGTCCTGATTAATTATGGTGATGGAAGGATTTAGTGACAAAGTCATGATAATTTACTTCTAGGTTTAATCTCATACTTAACTAGGGACAAAATGTGATTAACAATTCATGGGTAGTAGTTTTATTTATCAGTATGGTATATAATTTTCATTTTTTGAGTGAGATGCTTATTCAATTTCTAAATAGGATATCATTTTCATTTTGTTCCAAGAGTTGTTTCCATTTTTATAAATTATTTCGTAAAATATTAACTTTCTCGGATTTATCAATCTACCCATGAAAACAAATTGTTATCAACATATTATTTATATAAGTTCATGGTCATTAAATATATGAATTTTTTTCATATTTTTTTTATAATTTATTTTTCATATTATTTTTGTTCCTAATTTATTTATTCGAGATAAAAGTTGTTAATTTTCTGGTCATGGCCGATCAATCAAGCTACCGATTTAATGTATGAGCAATTATATATTTTAATATATTTGATTTAATTCATGAAGAGTAACTTGTATTAGAACCATGGACGACCATGGTCTAAGTTTTATTTTCTCATATAAAGGGATATGCTAAATGAAAATCAATTTAGGCAATCAAATTCGGAATTAATACCTTGTCTTTATTGGTTGTTTTATTTCTTGATACAAACTGTGCAAGAAAAACACACATCAAACATTTGAAGTATGCACTTCGGTCAAAGACAACGGAACTTAAAAGGAAAATGGCCAAAAAATATACTACGGTTATAGTTTATTTTTTATATGCGTGTGGGGGGTTGATAGAAGAATGAAGAAAAAAGAAAAAAAAAGTTGAACTAATTTGAATAATATGGTTTGGAAATTTGACAATTAATATATATTATATATATATATATATATATATATATATATATATATAAAATAATAAATATAAAAACAAAATAAATTCCTAAAACATATTAGAAGAAATGAATTAAAAGGTAATTTGAACATCCACCTCAGAGAAATAGAGTGAAAAGTCAAAGAAAGATAATTAATGAAATAAAATATACTTAAATCTAAAATAAAGAAATTAAAGAATAATAAGGATAAAGAATTAAAAGTAGTAAAAGTGAAAATAATAAGTAATAAAAAAATAAGGAGGAGATATAAAATAGTTTAGATTTGAGAAATTAAAGGATAATAAGTTGATAAAGAATAAAAAATAGTAAAAGTGAAAATAATAAGTAATAAAAAAATAAAAAGGAGATATAAAATAGTAAAAAAAAAATAAGAGTGAAATTTAATTTTAATGTGTAGAAGGTTTATGCAGTCCAAAATTATTGGTAAATGAATGTCCTGTTAAGGAACTTTTTGTGTGATGGTGAACATTCAAAGTTATGTGGTAGTGCCAAGTTTTTGATGAAACAAAGTAGGCCTAGTCTTTTCATGTAACAAACCATAAAACCATCCTACTTAGGTTTGTAAGAAAAAGTAAGATATTCCTTAGGTTTTAAGAATGTATAACAAATAAAGATAATAATAATTCTTTCTAAATACTCTAAATAACTCAATTAGTAATAATACAATTCAATATATCATTAAAAAAATTAGAATAATTAAATATATATTTACATTGTTTAAATAATACACAAACCATTGAAATAAATAAATATTATTAAATTGATAGAAAGAAGTATAAGATAAGATTTTATACAAAAGTCATGAATGAGTAATAAACGATTTTCTTACACCACTCCATATGTTTAACATTATCTAAGGTATATAAATAAATTTATATAAGTTTAAAGGGTTTTTTTAAAAAATTTATAATTTTTAAGGAGCTTTAAAATCTATATTCTTTTGGATTTTTATAAAACATTCAACTAGGCATAAAAAAATAAAGGTTTTGTAGTAATTTATTCTGATTCTATATTTATCTTAAAATTTAATTTTTAGATTTATTAATATTGAAGGTTATATTTTTATGGAAATGGTGATCTTCTGATTAAGTTTTGTTTTCTCTCTACAATTGATATACAAGGGTGAGGAATCATTATTGAAGCAAAGGCTTTTTGTTGCCTAGTGCATGAGATAGAGACTAAAACTATTTTGTTGAGGTTACATGGCATAGTAGTAAATAAGCACTAAAATACTAGTATTTATTAATAGGTATGATATCTAAAAATCTTAGAAATGTATTACAAGAAAATTGCACAAAAAACCCATGGAAATAATTAAAATGGAGTTAAATACAAATGTATTGATATATTCTTGGCTCCACTTCTACTTGAACTCAATTTTTATAAACCATGACCCCATGCATTCTTATTATAATAGAAATTAAAAATATTGCTTCATGTTGAAATTGACTTGTGAATAATACAATTTTGTAGTAAATATCTATGTCAATCCCAAATCATTCTTCCTAAATTATACATTAGTAGAGGTACAATGGTAAGAAATACAAAGACATATTACCTTAAACTATTTAATTTTGTAAATTCAAGTCCTTGAAAGGAACGAAGGCCATAATTATATTGCAGATGAATCAATGTTTTTTTTTCCTAATATGTTTTAAGGTCTAAACCATTTTTCAAAGTGACCTTGATTCATAAATTTCCATAGATATTTCACTAGATAGTTCATCACAATAGATCCGATAAAATTATACTTAAAAATCTGAAATCTATACTATGAAGGTTATTTTATTTAGACTTCTAAATTTATTTATTGTTTTCATACATCCAATATCTAAACTATATAAAATAGATAACATGTAAAAATACAATCCCTTAGCACCATAATAGCACAAGATGTTATCACCAAAAAATGATCACCTAGCCATTTTTAACTAGGTGGATCGAAATACACCATGTAGGATTAATTTTACCATAGTAAAATCACTTTTAGTGTGAAAAATAAATTAGTAGACCACTTTTATTAAACTATTTTTGGATGAAAAAAAACCATGAGAATGATTAGATAAATCATTATTTTTTAATTTTTCTCTAAGAATAAATATTAAATCATTGCTTATATAATTATTCGTTGTCACATTTGACAAAATCCCCTAAGAATAATTAAATAAAACATTCAACAAGGCATAGAAAAATAAAGGTTTTATAGTAATTTATTCTAATTCCATATTTATCTTAAAATTTAATTTTTAGATTTATTAATATTGAACGTTACCTTTTTATGTAAATGGTGATCTTATAGAAGGGTGAGGAATCATTATTGAAGCAAAGGCTTTTTGTTGCCTAGTGCATGAGATAGAGACTAAAACTATTTTTTTGAGGTTACATGGAATAGTAGTAAATGAGCACTAAAATAATAGCATTTATTAAAATGTATGATATCTAAAAATCTTACAAATGTATTACAAGAAAATTACACAGAGAAACCGTGCAAATAATAAAAATGGAGTTGAATACAAATGTATTGATATATTCTTGCCTCCACTTCTACTTGAACTCAAGTTTTAGAAACCATGACTCCATGCACTCTTATTATAATAGAAATTAAAATTATTGCTTCATGTTGAAATTGACTTGTGAAGAATACAATTTTGTACTAGATATCTATGTCAATTCCAATCACTCTTCCTAAATTATACATTAGTAGAGGTACAATGGTAAGAAATACAAAGACATATTATCTTAAACTATTTAATTTTGTAAATTTAAGTGCTTGAAAGAAACGAAGGTCTTAATTTTATTGCAAATGAATCAATGATTTTTTTTCCCAATACGTTTTAAGGTCTAAACCATTTTTCAAAGTGACCTTCATTCATAAATTTCCATAGATATTTCACTAGATAGTTCATCACAATAGATCCGATAAAATTATACTTAAAAATCTAAAATCTATACTATAAGGGTTATTTTATTTAGACTTCTAAATTTATTTATCGTTTTCATACATCCAATATGTAAAATATATAAAATGGGGAACATGTAAAAATACAATCCCTTAGCACCATAATAGCAGAAGATGGTATCACCAAAAAATGATCACCTAGCCATTTCTAACTAGGTGGATCGAAATACAGCATGTAGGATTAATTTTATCATAGTAAAATCACCTCTAGCGTGAAAAATAAATTAGTAGACAACTTTTATTAAATTATTTTCAGATGAAAAAAAAACCATGAAAATGATTAAATAAATCCTGATTTATTTAATTTTCTCTAAGAATAATTGTTAAATCATTGTTTAAATAATTATTCCTTGTCACATTTGACGAAATCCCATAGGAATAATTAAATAAATCACCATTTATTTATTATTAATTATTTCTATCATGGAATAATTGTTAAATCACTATTTAATAAGTATTTCAATTTCACACCATTCTTAATCCTCACGAAATAATTAATAAATTACTTTATTTTTTAATTATTTCTAAATAAAGATATTTGACAATTTTAAATATCTTTACCCTCTCCAAAAAATATAATAAAGTATTATTAATGGTTAGATCTTGATTTGGTCAATATTTTTTTATTATTCTCCATTTTTAGATTAATTCAATACTTTGTTATAAATAGGAGGGTTTTCCATTCATTCTTCACCATGATCATTATCGTCATCACCATTATCGTCTCTTTTCTTTTAAGCTCCCATTTGAGTTCTCCACATTGTTTTGGGTTTCTCACACATTGAGAGAGAACATTGATTGTTGAAGCATCAAGGACATAAAAGGACCCATCCCACAGAGGGGGATTTGCAGACCCTTTTTGTAGATATCCTTCACGAGGTGTTATCAATAAAGAATCTATTCAATTAAAAGTCTTTCTATTTGTGTTCTTACATTGGATAAATATTGACTATTTTTTGCTATTGTGGATCGTAGATGCTTTTATTGTAGGCTTTACACATTTTATTGTAGATCTCAATCATAAGAAGCCACAAATTTTTGTTAGGGTAATTTGTCACCTAGTGACTTATGCGAAGTGTTTTTGGTACACCTTCCAAGAAACTTCACACTAAAAAATGGCGACTGCAGTGATGTAATAATAACGTTGTTGGGTGATTGAAGTTTCAGTAAATTTCGGGGTTTTCTATCACTATTTTTAGCCTCTCAATTTCTATGTATAGTATTAATTTCCTTTTTGTCAAATTTTCGGATTCTGGTGGTTTAAGTTTCTTTCCATAGGTCACAAGTACCAATCAAGCAGGAGATGGAAATATTTGTGCGGGATCTACTGACCAAGGGACTAAGAAGAAAAACACATTTTTCAGCCCCTGATTTGTGTTCTAGAGAACACTATTTGGCCCAAAAGCTTCGTTTTCTTGTGTTTCAGGTGAGTACTTGCATTTTGGTAATTTTCTGGAACTTTTTTTAATTTTTTTTAGATTTGCTGAGAGTGTTGTCTACAAACTGGGAAGGGTACATCACATCTATTTTCAGTCTCCCCTAGGCCTAGATACACTCATTTTTTCTCTTTGAGGAAGGAAAAATCCACTCAAGGTTTAGACTACACCTGCACATTGTTAGGGAGATATTGACTGAGTGAGGAGTCTAGGGTTTCAACATTTTCAACCAATGCTTTTTAGAGTCTGATCCATTACTTTTCAAAACTTTTGGATAGGTTTCTTTCACCTTTTATCCCTTTATATTTTTGCTTTTTCCTCTCCCCCTTAGGATCCCCTTGAGCATCCTAGGTTTTAAGAGTTTTGATACCTATCCTTTGCAACATTTTTCACCTCTTATTTTTATTGTTTGTCTACACCATTTACAACATATTAGTGCCTCTAGATCTCATTCCCTTGACATTATATATTTTAGGCCTTTTAATGCGTCTTTGAGTATATTGTTTCCCTCTCTTTCTTATCTACTTGATAGACTTTGCGGGTGGGGTTTTGTGTTCTCGATTGGTAGGGAATCCCGTGCATTGGTTGACTACGAAGAAGCTCAAGAATCGACCATCCCTGTGGAACAAAGGTAACTGTAGTGACCAATCTTAGGAAGATACCTTATAGGACTGGCTTTGGGAAGCAGTTAGTTCTCTACCTTACCTTTCTTTGGACAACAATGGTTACGAGGATGAGATTCTGTCAAGTAAGAAGTTCTTTGGAAGGTCATCTAAAACAATAAATTTTGGATTATTTGAGGATTTAAACCACCTAAAGGCGAGAGGTATTTTTATTTTATAGGACACGTTTTATTGTATTAGAGTAACATCATTAATATAGTTAGTTTACACTAGGAACCACTGCACTAGGTGTTTGATTGCTTTTTGTTGTTATTTTATTCCTATCATCACCCTTTAGTGCTTAGATCCATAATTGTCTCGGCATCATTATGCCCCCTAGGCATTTATTGGGGTGACTTCGATGTCTTCACCCTTAGTTCTTGTTAGGACATATTACTTCCCCCCGTTGAGTTGAAGCACATCCTCCCAATCCTTCATCGATTAATGATTGTGATGTCAATTCTACAAATTCATCCAACTCCTCCTTTAATTTCACATATTATCAACCTCATTCTACCACCATGTTAGGCACCAACATGGGTGTGGGAAACTAGGGGGTAACCTATGTACCAACTAGGGTAACCCCACTAGTGCAACCCCCACCAATGTGGTCACTCCTACTCCAATGCTTCATTTTATGGCTAGTTTGAGTCTCCCTGATTTCAGCCAGCTCATTAGCAATCCCCTTCTCTATGATCCCACTTGGCCAATTATTTTTACTAAAATTCCTTATTACATCCCTAATTTTGAATGTAATCACAGAGAAGATCCCATTAATTAGGTTCTCTCATTCCACATGTCCATCCGTCTTCGTTTCTTCCAATGCACGCTTACTAGAGGAGCTGCTAAGTGGTATGTTGATCAACCCAGAGCGACTCATTCCAATTTTATGACTGTTGCCAAATATTTTCTTGCCTATTTCCAGTCAGCTCTCTGTTATGACACTGGTACCAAATTTTTGACTTCTTTCCTTCAAACTTCTACCATTCACCTATGCCACCATTTTCAGGAATGATGTAGAAGGAGGATCATTTGTAGAGCTCCTGAATTTGAAGACCGTGTCTATATGGATTAGTTCCTTAGATCACTTTTAGCCCCAATTTCCAAAGATATCGCATCACACTTCCCCTAGTCCGAGGAAGATGTGTTGAAATATGGCAAAAAGAATATTCCAATTTAATTTGTCCTTGAATTAAATTGTGAATTAAAATCAAATTTAGTCTTAATGGCTACTTGGAATTAATTAATTAATTAATTTTAAATTAATTAGTTGGAGAAATTCATGTTAGAAGTATTTCTGAAGTCATGCAAGAGTTATCCCTTAAATTAAGGAGATAAGATTGAGTTATATTTGAGTTGTAATTAGTTAACTCAGTTTATTAAGTTAAGTCTAGTTAAATTAGTGTCCAAACTATTTGAGGAACTAATAGTGAGTTAATAGTCAGTGGATGCATTAATGAACTCAACTAGTGCTACTCCAGTTAACTGAAGATTCCCTCATCAGAAACTCATGCATGTCTATTTTGAGAAAGACCTAGTTGAGATTAATGTTCAAGGATAGTGTACTATTAGTTGCATGTGTTTTCTCATGGTGAAAACTAATGCATGCAGTCAAGGATTCATCCTTGAGGATTGCACAATTTTGAAGGATTTTTTTTCCACTTGGTAATAGGCCAATCATCCACAAGGAACAACGCAAGGAAATAGGAGCTTGGAGGGCAGAGAGGAAGGCTAGAGAGAAGCCAAGATTGCCTGTGAGCATCTGTGAGGATTTTACTGAGAGCTAGCTAGCTGTGAGAGCTAAGGCTTTGTATAATTCCTATGTATTTCCACCATGTATGATAATATAATAGTGTGGGGTTTTATCTGAGACTTTCCCCAAAGTGTTTTCATGTGTACTGTGCCATTTATTCTTATTCTTCTACTTATATTGTTCAGATCTATCTTTAAGCTTCCACAAATTGATAGTAGAACTAGGTTATAGTAATATGCTTTGATTTATATTGCATTATCCGGTTAACCTATCATAGATTTTCTACATGGTATCAGAGCTGTGAACAGTATATTGAGAAAATAATTCGAAGTTTGAAGTTCGAGGTTGCAGGCGCAAATCAAATTCATATCATACTTCAAGGTTGGCCAATGGCTTTCTATGGCTTGAGACTTAAGTATGCCTTGGAAGGTAGCTTGAATTACATAGCATGGAAAGGTAGAATGGAGCATGTATTAGGAGACAATGGCTTGAAGGAATTCATTGATCAAGAAATCCCAAAGCTAGCTTCAACTAATGCACAATAGTTGGTTGAGTGGAAGAAGTGTGTGGTGAAGGAGAGATGGATCATCCTTGAGGGAGTCTGAGACCATATTGTCTCGAGTCTCCACGGGAAGGATACTCAATTTTGAATGTGGAAGAAAATGAAAAACCTCTACCAGAACAATAGCAACCAGAGGAAATTCATGCTCAAGGATAAGCTTCGAGGAATCAAGATGGAGAAGGGAGATACAATTTCCACATATCTGAACAAGTTCACCACCTATAGAGATGAGCTTGGTAGTGTGGGAATAACTACTGCTGATGATGATATGATGAGCCTCGCTCTCCTTGGCCTTCCATAGAGTTGGAATAGCTACGAGGACTCTATGAATGGAAGGGAGAGACTGTCGGTTTGGGAATGACTGTGGTCGGATATTATGTAGGAGGAGATCAGGAGGAGCACACGAGATGGTACTTCATGGAAGAATGGTGATGAAGAAAACTGGGCCTTAGCAAGTAAGGCAAGGAAAGGGAAGGGGAACGCTTCCCATTTCAAATCTAATTCTTCTCATGGAGGGAAGAAGGGTGACATGTCTAAAGTAAGATGCTTTAATTTTCATAAGATGGGACATTATATGACTAATTTCCCATTAAAGAAGTCGAGGAAGGGATCCTCGTAAGGATCGAAAGGTGAGGCATTAGCCTCTCAGTTCAAAATGGACTTTAACCTCATCATATGCATGGTGTCATCGATGATGGGTTGTCTCTGGTATCTTGACAGTGGAGCCTCATTCCACATGACGCGGTGATAAAACATTTATTCAGTTCCTTGGAGGAGAAAGACCTCAATATGCGCATAGAGATGGGTGATGACGAAAGGTATAATGTTTCAGGAGTGGGCACAGTTTCTTTTCATAGGGAGCATGGAGCTCCTCTCACCTTGACAGATGTGATGTATGTGCTTGGACTGAAGAACAACTTGGTATTGGTTGTGAGGTTGGAGGAGAAAGGCTATGATGTTGTCTTCAGTAAAGGAAAGGCATTGCTAAGACACATAGCCACGAGTTAGATCAAGAGGATAAGGATTCGGGTGAAGAATGTCTATAAACTAGAGGTAGATGATTGTGCAACATTTAGTACAAAAGTAGAATTGGTGCAAAGCCAAGATATTGGTAAGTTGTGGCATAGGCGGTTGGGGCATTTACATCATGGGGCTTTGAAGATAATGCAAGAGATATCTACATGACATCCCAATGGTAAACTTGAGCAAGTTGACACATGCAAAGGTTGTACCATGGGAAAGTACACCAAGTATTCCTTTCATGATCGAGACAGTTGTGCAGAGGCTATCTTAGAGCGAGTTCATAATGATTTGTGTGGACCATTCTCGACAACATCCACAGTGAAGAAAAGGTACTATGTGATTTTCATTGATGGCTATTCTCGTAAATGATAGATTTATTTCATGCAGAAGAAGGACCAAACTTTCACAAAGTTTTGTGAGTTCAAAGCTTTGGTCGAGAAAGAGTTAGGCAAGAAAATCAAGGCCTTAAGAAGAGACAATGGTGGAGAATATGTGACTCAAGAGTTTAACGACTTATGTGCAACAGAAGGAATTAAATGAGAGTTGACGACACCTCATAACCCACAACAGAATGGGGTGGCCAAGAGGAAGAACATGACTATTGTAGGGGTAGCATGGGCAATGCTGCATGACCAAGGCCTACCACTTCACTTGTTGGCTGAGGCATGCAACACAACAATCTATTTGCTAAATAGAAGCCTACATAGCATACTTGGGATGAATACACCAGAGGAAGCTTTCTCCAGTAAGAGACCAAGTGTGGGTCACTTCAGGGTCTTTGGCTTATCGGTATATTTCCATGTGACAAAGGATGCATGGAAGAAGCTTGAGCCAACAACAGAGTTGGGGATATTTGTGGGGTACACTGATACACCTCACAACTATCGGGTGTACTTGCGTACCAGTCGGAGGACAGTGGTTCACAAAGATCTAAAGTTTGATGAGAAGAACACCATGCGAGTTTCCATTGAGAGGGAGCTCCAATTATAGGCTGCGGAGGAACTATTGGTTCCTAAGGATTAGGAGCCTTAGATTGATGTGGAGCAGTTTCATGTAGAGGTTCCAGGAGTGGAGACATCCACTCAAGTCTAGAGTCTTCTAGAGATGGACGGAAGCGCACAAGCGAAGCTGATAGATTTTTGGAGGATGCGAGAGAGAATGTGGGAGCACCATCTTCTTAGCACAGACAAAGGAGGTCACTTGAGAAGTACACTAGATAGATGGCCCTTGCTAGGGAATGTGTTGAGACCAAGTCATATTCCTTTGAGGAAGTAGTGCAGCAGCCAATTTGGGTTGCTGTTATGGTGGACGAGTATGACTCCATAGTTCGTAACAGTGTTTGGGATGTGGTTTCGAGACCAGAGAACAAGTCAGTTGTGAGTTCCCGTTGGATTTACAAGGTAAATAAAGTTGCTGATGGTAGTGTGGAGAAACATAAGGCAAGATTTGTTACCCATGGATTTTTACAAGTTGAGGGGATTGACTATGATGAGACTTTTTCTCCTGTCACAAGGTACTCATCTATGAGACCTATGTTGGCACTATCACCATAGATGGGTTGGAAGATCCATCAGATGGATGTGAAGATTGCATTCCTCAATGGCCAGATTGAAGGAGAGGTGTACATAGCACAGCCAGAAGGTTTTGAGACCTTCGATCGTGAGTTGCATGTGTTCCAACTCAAGAGAGCATTGTATGGGCTGAAGCAAGCACCTTGTGTTTGGTACACTAGCATAGACAACTACTTCACCGGGTTGGGCTTCATAAAGAGTGAAGTGGATGTAAACCTGTACCACATCGCGGTGAAAGGTAAGATGTTGATCATCGTACTTTATGTTGATGATCTCATATTGATTAGTGATGATCATTTGTTCATGTCTTGCAAGGAGAACCTTGCTAGAGAATTCGAGATGAAATACATGGGTCTCATGCATTACTTACTTGGCATGGAAGTGTGGCAGAACGATGGGGAGTTGTTTGTGTCTCAGGGCAAGTATGCCAACGAGATACTCAGGAGATTCCACATGGAGAAGTACAAGCCCATGTAGACTCCTCTAGTATCTAACTAGAGGAAGGAGGTTTCTACTTCAAGGTAAGTGGTATAGGCTACTATGTATAGGAAACTTGTGGGTTCACTGATGTACTTAATGAACACATGACCAGATTTGTGCTACGCAGTGAACCGAATAAGTCAAGAGATGGTTCAAGCTACCAAGATGTTTTGGAATGTGGCAAACCATGTATTGAAATACCTCAGAGGTACATCTTAGTATGGAATAAGGTACAGACATACAGACAAAGTGAACCTATAGGGATTCACTAATGTAGATTGGGTAGGGAGTATGTCAGATCAGAAGAGCACATCAAGAGGGATTTTCTACATTGGGTCAGTGGCAGTTTCTTGGTACAACAGGAAATAGCGGTTGGTTGCACTTAGCTCAGTAGAGGCAGAATACATGGCTGCAAGTAAGGAAACATGTGAGGCCACCTAGATGTGGAAAATCCTACCTGGTTTGCTTGCTCAGAGGATGGATTGAAATGTGATCTATTGTGATAATCAGAGTTGTATCAAACTCTCAGAGAATCTAGTATTTCCTGATAGGTCCAAGCACATCACATCCGATATCATCATCTCACAGACTGTGTAGCAAGGAAGATCATGTTGCTATAGTATATTTCGACAGAGGAGCCAGATGCTGACATTTTGATAAAGGAATTGTCAAAGTGTAAATTCGAGCTCCATAAAGACAAGAGCGGGGTGACAGATAATCCCTTTCTTGTTGAGAGGGAGTGTTGAAATATGGTGACAAGAATATTCCAACTTAATTGTCCTTGAATTAAATTGTGAATTAAAATTTATTTTAGTGTTAACAGCAACTTGGAGATAATTAATTAATTTATTTTAAATTAATTAGTTGGAGAAATTCAAGTTAGAGGTCTTTCTGAAGTCATGCAAGAGTTATCCCTTAAATTAAGGAGACAATATTGAGTTATATTTGAGTTGTAATTAGTTAAATCAGTTTATTGAGTTAAGTCCAATTAAATTAGTTCCAAACTGTTTAAGGAACTAATAGTGAGTTAATAGTCATTTGATGCATTAATTCTCTCAACTAGTGCTACTCCAGTAAACTGAAGATTCCCTCATCAAAAACTCATGCATGTATATTTGTGAGAAAGACCTAATTGAGATTAATGTTCAAGGATAGTGTACTATCAGTTGCATGTGTTTCTTCATGGAGAAAACTCAAGCATGCAGTCAAGGATTCATCCTTGAGGATTGTGCAGTTTTGAAGCCTTGTGTTTCCACTTGGTAATAGGCTAATCATCCACAACGAACAACGCAAGGAAATAAGATCTTGGAGGATGGAGAGGAAGGCTAGAGAGAATCCATGTCTACCTGTGAGCATCTGTGAGGATTGTATTGAGAGTTGGCTAGCTATGAGAGCTAAGGCTTTGTATAATTCCTATGTACTTCGGCCATGTATGATAATACAATAGTGTGGGGTTTTATTTGAGACTTTCCCCAAAGTATTTTCATGTGTATTGTGCCATTAATTCTTCTTCTTCTTGCTATATTGTTCAATTCAATCTTTAAGCTTTTGGAAATTGATAATAGAAGTAAGTTATAGTATTCTTCTTTGATCTATATTGCATCATCAAGTTAAAATATCATAGATTTTCTACAAGATACAATCCAAGTAGCCTTAAAATTTGATGTGATATATGCTCAGACAGGTTATGTTTATATTATCATCCTTGATCTGCCTTGGCCTGGTTTTGTTTATCCACTAAGAGCATCTCTTTCCATGGATGGCATAGTTGGAACCATTTCACACCCTCGACCATATGGTCCATCTCCAATCAGTTATGATCCATATCAAGGAGGGATGAGTTCCTCTTACATTTATCCCTCCCCCAATCCTCGACATGGAAACTCTTATCTAGGTCGTAACATGCCATATGCATATCCCCATCCACATCAATAGACGTCAGGGCCAATTGTAGCATCACCTATTTATCCCAATGTTTCCCCATATCCTTATTATTTGTATGCACCATCCAGTGCTCCAGTCCCTTAGGCATAAGAACACCATCCCCCCATGCATGCTCCCCCTCTGCCACAACAAAAAATGCCTCCACAAGTTTAAGTGTATGCTCATTAGAGTAGACCCAATCCCCCTAACCCAAAGAAAAAGAACAAATGGAAGGGTAATAGAAACCAGCAATCTCAAGTAATCAAGGCAACCAAGGTCCTCCACTCGATGCACCCCAGGGTCCTTAGCCCAATCCTACAACTCAGCAATAGGGAAAACACCCAAGAAAAATAAGTGCCTTTGTACTGATAAACCTTGTTCTTGTTGCGACATATATGGCCATTATTCTCATGAGTGTCCCATTTCACCTCAGTTTTTTCAACTATGGAAAGCTCAAGTAGTTGCTTCTCAAGGACTGCATCCCATCATTCCTCCTCCCCCTCCTGCTTCAGCTCAACCGGTAGTGCTTACCAATCCTTTACATCACAAAGGATACATTGTTTCCCAACCTATGACAAGTCGGGTATCTCAACCCACTCCACCACCTGGTAACAATGATTATTAGATAATTATGATAAATTATGATGAGGTTCATAGTGAGAAAGTCAACCTTCAGACTAAGTCCATAAGCCATATACAAAGTAAGCGACTAAGTCCCAACACAAAGTTTACACTAATCCTGTATCATCCTCCAATGGTACCTTATAGATCCCTCAAGATAAATTTGACGTTATTCCCAAGTTCCCCAGAGGTCCATTATGTCGAAATGCTTCTTCTGCTAAAGGTTCCCATAGTAGATGACTTGGCACAGTCTCTTCTTGCCATATCAACACTAGAATTTCTCAAGATGTGCCCATCCCAACAGAGAGCTCCACTCTCTACTTTGGGTGTCATGGATCCCCAAGATGATTATATGATTGTCTTTCATGTTGAAAAGTTGGAAAATCCTACACTACCTTCATCTATTGCTTTTGAAATACAAATCTCCATTGAAAATACCACTATTCAGCAGTGTATCATAGACGAAGGTGCCTCCACCTTTGTGATGGTTGCTAGTGTTTGGAAGAAACTTGGCTTCTCAGACCTTTCACCATCCACCATCACTCTATGTGCTTGGGACAATCATCCTTCACAACCCCTTGGCTTATATCACAATAGTCCAATCACAGTTGTTGTGAAGACCATCTCTATTGACATTAAAGTCATCGATGCTCCCTTATATTATAACATTCTTTTGGGTCATAGTTATACCTATGCTGTGTCAGTAATAACATCTATGGTTCACCATAAGACGTCATTTCCCCACAATGGAAATATCGTCATCATTAATGAGTTGACATATTATGATCCCAAAGCCCAGACATCACCTTATTCCAACATCTCTACTGTGATAGATAATAACGCTATCTCATCCCTCACCGATGTCTATCCTGGAGTCTACACAAATTCCACTTTGCTTGGTGCTTGTAATGTTCAACCAACTATTCCTTCTGAGCGTATCCCATATAGTTTCTTCATGCTATAATCATCACAATCTGCCCATAAATAGTCTGGTATTCCTTCATAGTGACCAACACCTCCAGAACCTATTGTTCCTAAATCAACCCAACCTTCTATTACTACTCCTCAAGGATCATTTCCTTCTACTAATATCTCTCCTAATCCTCCCCCCCTTGGAACCATTCCCCCAAGCCTTAACCAACTCCAATACATTATCCTTCTAGTCAGATATTGTTCTTTTTCCCCCCTAGAGTTTATTCTAGACCTATCATGGCCACGTTAAGTTTCCCTAACATTACCTTGGGGATCCCATTTTGGTACATTGATCCTCCCTCAAACACTCTCCCAAATCAACTCAAACCTTACACTACTTTGACCATAGTCCAAACTCTTGTTCCTACCTCTTCCTTTGCTTCAGTTACACACCAACCTCAACCAGATCCTACTCCTATTGTGAAAGCACTGGGTGAGTTGGGAAAAGCCGAGAAAAAGGGAACCAAAGACAATGCACCATCAACAAGTCTAGCTCCTCCTAAGTTGCCAAAGTCTATTGCTCCATTCACTTTATGTGATGTTGCTGGTCATCCCACCAATAATTATCCTAAACTCCATGAAGTCAAGAATGTGGTATTTGACACCTTCCCTAATTATAGCATTCTCGAGGTCCATTCCACCTTACTAGAGAGCCAAGAAGAACTAGTAATTATTCATAGATCACTCCTGTCCTTTCTGTGATAATTATGGATGTCATTCTCATAATTGTTCCACCTCGCTTTTACTTGTGGATTCTCATCCCACTCGTACACCAGAGCACAAGGTCTCTAAAAAACCCATTGTGATCCCTCCCCCTTGTTAGTGTCAGTTAGTTCTTCCTGTCACCAATGATAAAATATGCTTTTGCCACGTTTTCTTAGGGGTCTCAAAGTCAAATTTTATAATGTCACTACATTTTCAAAATAAGATTTGGTCATAAGTTAGTGTGTTTAGGGTTATTTCTACTCTCTCAAGAATTTCACATGCTACTAACTTTCATCACTCAGCTAAGTGTAACATCATTAAGAGCCTATCATCATCATGTCAGTCATCACCATCATGATTTCATTCAATTCAATGTCTCAATTAGGTCATTAGGGTTTCAAAGTCATTAAAACTTTCAATTCATGCATAAAATCTGGCAAAGGAGGAGTGGTATTAAGAAAGTTTTTTCAATAAATTTTGATTTCAATTGTAATTTTATGTTTTTATATGTAATAAGTATTTCAAAGTCCCAAAAGGGAATTACAGAAAGAAAGAGACAAGAACCTACTAAATGAGTATTTGAGTATTGAAGATAGAATTTCTATGGAAATCGATGAAGACAGGGAATATTGGCTAGGCAAAGTAAATGGCCATCTAGAGAAGCTTCTTGACAAGGCCAACAGGGACAATCAAATGTTGAGGCACATGGCCCACCAATATCAAATAAGGAATCAAATTGCACAAATCAAAATCAAGAAATTGAAAACAAGACTGAAAGAGGTCCAAGATAAGCAAAGGGAGTCAAGAAAAGTGGAAAAACAATAGAATTTGTAGCTAAAAAATCAAAGGATGTTTAGCCTATCATCCATAGCAGTCAAGGAGAAACTTTTGAAAATTTTGGAGCAATTTGAAAGTTTTATAAAATTTTGCAAGAAATGGCACATAGAGGCACCGTGCAGAGGCGCAAGCCTTTTTCCTTGGGCAAACAAATGAAGTTTTTTCTACATGGGTGAGTGCATAATGATGAGTAAATTCCAAATATAAGGTTATTTTTTCATGAAAGCTTCCTATTTTGATCAAAAACTCAGAAAACCTCACCATTTTCATGCCTCTCCCACTAAATCTAGACTGGTGAGGCACTTCTGAGTAAGGTTGGAAAAATCAAGTTTTGGAGGCCTTCCCATGGGTATTTTTGTGAGCTAGATTGCTCATTGGAATGTAGAAACGTGGGGATACTTGAAAGAACTTTTATAATTCAGAATGGACTCCTAAAAGTCTGTCAAAATTAGCTCTCAACAAGCGTGACCCTTTTGCTAGCTGGTGCTACCCTTTTGGGTCTAGTGTGACCCTTCTCGAGACACCTCGGGAGAATAAGTTTTTGGAGGCCTTCCCATGGGTCATTTTAAAAAATTCAAGATGTTATGGAAACTAGACAAACATTTATAGTTTACCATTCTTTCATATTTCAATATTGACTTTAGAAAGGCACCTAAACATGGCCTCAAACGTGGCACTATGCTTCTGCAATTTTCTAAGATTTTAATTAAAATTTTCACTGTGTAATTTTTGAGAGTTTCTAGTTTGACTTTTTTAAAAGTCAAAAGGTGAAAGTGGATGAATGCAAATGTTCAAATGTAAATTTAAATGGGTTAATATAGGGGTAAATAGGTGTCTTATCCTCCATTTAATTCTTTGGATAAATATCTTGTGATAGTTAGGTAAAAGAGGAAATGGTTGAGCAACCTCCCTAGTATGTAGCAGTGATCAGATAGGTGCATGTATTTCACTTTCTTTGCTGGAAATTTGACTTGCTAGGGAGGATTTCTACTTCAGAGCCTATATGAGGCCCATTAAGCCTTTAATGTTAGTTTAATTGAGAATTTGGTAAGAACTAATAGACAAAGTTTGGAGCTATTATAGTGGGATTCTTGTGGTATGTGTTTTAGTAGTGCTTTTCCTTCCATGATCATAAGTTTGAAATTATTCTATATTTCATTTCCATTTCCATGTTTCGTGTGCTTGATTCCTAAGATAATAAACATAATCCATTCATGTAATGCTCTGTTTTGGAGAACCTTTCACATTATTGTTCATTTTTCTTCTAACATAAATGAATTCAAGAGACTCATGCTCATTTAGAAACCCTACCTATCTCGCATATACATAATGAAAACCCTAAAGTGCTAAAGTGTGTGCCTACCTTGCCCCATTAAATATTTGCAAATCTGATTCTCAAAGCCTGGATAAAGTTCCCTATACCTAAGCCATCATCCATCAAACAATCACAATCAAATCAAACCCACCTGAGCCTAGCTATATAGCCTAAAATCCTTTACATATCAGTCATATATTGGCTGTGATTTCATAGAAAGAGCCCTCTCTGGTTTGGTAGGGCTATTTACCAAAATAAAATATTGGTCTTTTTGCCTCCATCGATTACTCTCAGCCATAAAGGGTTTTCCCTGGTTTTGACCTCTGAAAGTTCAACCCAACTACCATTCCCTACCCAACTGGTAGGAAAATACGGCCTGTCTACAATCTTCCTAAAATATCCTCCCAATCACTCCAAAAATGATGAGTTTCACTTCCCCTGAGATCTCCTCATCTCTCCCAGCAAAATCAAGCTCCCAAACACTTCCCCCATTCTCCCACATGTTCCCAGAAAATGCCTATTGGGCAGGCCTTAGGTGAAATAAATTTGTTCTGCCTCCAAACATTAATCTCCTACCCCAAAATCCTCAAACAGCTTGGTCTTCCCCTCAATCCACTATACAAATTTTCTCATGGCAAACACCACCCAAAAGATAGCTGGAATGAGTATTACATGGCCGTCTACTGCATCCTCCTCGAGTACGAATTGGATGAGAGAAAGGTTGTACAATGTGCTTTGAACTCCTTTAATCTCCCCTCCAAATTGGCACAAACGTACCTCCCTAGGGTGGCACTCGTAGCCCATCGAAAGAAGGGTGATATATCCACATGGAAAGCTTTTTGCTGAACAACATTGTGACTCGGCTAAGCAGCTCCAACAACAAGAGAAATGTATGATTGACAAAAGCCCCCAAAAGTTGCTAAGCTCCTTCTATTTATAATTTTTGAGCTGCCTTCCCATGTGGATCCCTCCATCAAGTATTTCGATCTCATTCCTTTACAAATCGAACTTCCTTCTAAGGTAATGCATATTTCAAGTGAGTGTGGCCCCCACACCCATTTCCAATATGATTTTCGGCCTCCCTTTTCTTGAGTCTTAGCCGTAAATTTTGTGGGTCCCATGGTAAACAAAATTACCAAATTTGTGATAATAAACTCAAGGAAAAATTATGCTAGGAAGGGGCATTACACAATATGATATGCCAACTAAATTGTTGCCGAAGTGTGGGATCATGGTGAAAGCATTTAATTTGGTGGCTACGGTTGTAGAAGGAAGATTGTCCTTGGGCATTTTTATATATCTAATTTATATAGTGTTAATATTTGTCATAATTTAACAATTAATGAAAATAAATATAATTATCATTAGTTCCTACTAGCCAATGTTAACTTTATTCAAAAAAAATACCCCATAAAAATTTATTTGTAATTGGTCCATAAAAAATTTACTTTCACTTCTAGACGATGCCTTCAAAGTATTGGATCAATCATTTATTTCCTTATGTTTAAAAAAATTGGACTCTTAACTAATCAAAAGAATTCTTAACAACTCATTTGACAACTTTAGAAAAAAATATGTATTAAAACCTTATTCAGTTAAAATAATATTGGAAAACAAATCAATTTCCATTATAATCATGATGAAAGATCCCATATCTAAAACCAGATGAACTCTCAACAACTAGTTTGACAACTTTAGAAAAAATATATATTAAAATCTTATTAAACTAAAATAATATTGGAAAACAAATCAATTTCCATTATAATCATGACAAAAGATCCCATATCTAAAACCAGATGAATTCTTAACAACTAGTTTGACAACTTTAGAAAAAAATATATGTATTAAAATCTTATTAAAGTAAAATAATATTGGAAAACACATCAATTTCCATTATAATCATGAAAAAATATCCCATATCTAAAACCAGATAGTAACATATGACTTGTTAACATGTTGTGTAAAAAATATATTCATTATTTTTATTTCAACAGTCTAACTATATACATTATTTTTAATTGCTACAGATATATTAAAATAAGCCGTATACCACTCATATTAAAAAATATATAAAAAATGCCATCGAGTGTCAAGCTAGGTCTAAATTGAATGCGATAAATCATTTGAAAGTGAATGAAAGTCGATATGTTTAAAACGTTTTCAGCCTCTTAACATTCGAAATATACCATATATCATCCTTGATCTGCCTTGGCCTCGTGTTGTTGATGCACCGAGAGCATCTCTTTCCGTGGATGGCATAGTTGGAACCATTTCACACCCTCGACTATATGCTCCATCTCCAATGAGTTATGCTCCATATCAAGGAGGGATGAGTTCCTCTTACATTTATCTAGGTCCCAACATGCCATATGCATATCCCCATCCACATCAATAGACGCCAGGGCCAATTTTTGCATCACCTATTTATCCCAATGTTTCCCCATATCCTTATTATCTGTATGCACCATCCAATGCTCCAGTCCCTCAGGCATAAGTTCCCCATCCCCCCATGCATGCTCCCCCTCTGCCACAATAGAAAAAGCCTCCACAAGTTTAAGCGTATGCTCATTAGAGTAGACCCAATCCCCCTAACCAGAAGAAAAAGAACAAGGGGAAGGGTAATAGAAACCAACAATCTCAAGTAATGAAGGCAGCCAAGGTCCTCTACCCGATGCACCCTAGGGTCCTTAGCCCAATCCTACAACTCAGCAATAGGGAAAACACCCAAGAAAAACAAGCGCCTTTGTACGGATAAATCTTGTTCCTGTTGCGACGTATATGGCCATTATTCTCATGAGTCTCCCATTTTACCTTAGATTTTTCAACTATGGGAAGCTCAAGTAGCTGCTTCTTAAGGACTGCATCCCATCATTCCTCCTCCCCCTTCTGCTTCATCTCAACTGGTAGTGCTTACAAATCATATTCCTCACCAAGGATACATTGTTTCCCAACCTATGCCAAGTCGGGTATCGCAACCCACTCCACCACCTGGTAACCATGATTATTAGATAATTATGATGAATTATGATGAGGTTAATACTAAGCAAGTCAACCTTCAAACTCGATCGCGCAAATACAATAAGCCATCTACAAAGTAAGCGACTAAGTCCCAACCCAAAGTTTACACTAATCCTGTATCATCCTCCAATGGTACCTTATAGATCCCTCAGCATAAAGTTGACATTATTCCCGAGTTCCCCAAAGGTCCATTATGTCGAAATGCTTCTTCTGCTAAAGGTTCCCATACCTATAGCATAGTACATGACTTGGCACAGTCTCTTATTTCCATATCAATGTTAGAAGTTCTCAAGACATGCCCATCCCAACAGAGAGCTCCACTCTCTACTTTGGGTGTCATGGATCCCCAAGACGATTATATGATTGTCTTTCATGTTGAAAAGTTGGAAAATTCTACACTACCTTCATCTATTGCTTTTGAAATACCAATCTCCATTGAAAATTCCACTATTCAGCAGTGTGTCATAGACGAAGGTGCCTCCACCTTTGTGATGGCTACTAGTGTTTGGAAGAAACTTGGTTTCCCAAACCTTTCACCATCCACCATCACTCTATGTGCTTGGGACAATCATCCTTCACAACCCCTTGGCTTATCTCACAATAGTCCAGTCATAGTTGTTGGGAAGACCATCTCTATTGACATTGAAGTCATTGATGCTCCCTTATATTATAACATTATTTTGGGTTGTAGTTATACCTATGCTATGTGAGCTATAACATCTATGGTTCACCGTAAGATGTCATTTCCCCACAATGGAAATATCGTCATCATTGATCAGTTGACATATTATGATCCCAAAGCCCAGAAATCACCTTAGTCCAACAACCCTTCTGTGATAGATAATAAGACTATCTCATCCCTCAGCAATATCTATCTTGGAGTCTACACAGATTCCACTTTGCTTGGTGCTTATCATGTTCCACCAACTATTCCATCTGAGCCTATCTCATCTAGTTTTTCCATGCTCTAATGATCATAATCCACCCATAAATAGTCTGGTATTCCTTCCTAGTGACCAACACCTCCACAACCCATTCTTCCTAAATCAACCCAACCTTCTGGTACTACTCAAGGATCATTTCTTCTACTAATATCTCTCCTAATCCCCCCCCCCCCCCTCCTGGAACCATTCCCCCAAGCCTTAACCAACTCCAATACATTATCCTCCTAGTCAGGTATTGTTCTTATCCCCCCCTAGAGTTTATTCTAGAACTATCATGGCCATGTTAAGTTTGCCTAACATTAACTTGGGGATCCCATTTTGGTACACTGATCCTCCCACAAACACTCTCCCAAATCAACTCAAACCTTACACTACTTTGACCACAGTCCAAACTGTTGTTCCTACCCCTTCCTTTTCTTCAATTCCACACCAACCTCAACCAGAACCTACTCCTATTGTGAAAGCACTGGGTGAGGGGGGAAAAGCCAAGAAAAAGGGAACCAAACACAATGCACCCTCAACAAGTCTAGCTCATCCTAAGTTGCCAAAGTCTATTCCTCCATTCACTTTATGTGATGTTGTTGGTCATGCCACCAATAATTATCCTAAACTCCTTGATGTCAAGAATGTGGTCTCTGACACCTTCCCTAATTATAACATTCTCGAGGTCCATTCCACCTTACTAGAGAGCCAAGAAGAACTAATAATTATTCACAGATCACCCCTATCCTTTTTGTGATAATTATGGATGTCATTCTCAAAATTGTTCACATCTTGAATATTTTCGTGATACACTTCAAGTGCTTTGCGAACTATAGGCTTCTCGTACTGAGTCCACTCGCCTCTACCTATGGATTGTCATCCCACTCGTACACCAGAGCATGAGGTCTCTAAAAACTGCATTGTGATCCCTCCCCCTTGCTAGTGTCAGTTAATTCTCCTATCACCAATGATCAAATATGCTTTTACCACGTTTTCTTAGGTGTCTCAAAGTCAAATTTTATCATGTCACTAGATTTTCAAAATAAATTTGGTCACAGGATACTTTGTTTAGGGTTATTTCTACTCTCTCAAGAATTTCACACGCTGCTCACTTTCATCACTCAACTAAGTGTAACATCGTTAAGAAACTATCATCATCATTTCAATCATCACCATCATGATTTCATTCAATTCAATGTCTCGATTAGGTCATTAGGGTTTCAAAGTCATTAAAACTTTCAATTCATGCATACAATCCGGCAAAGGAGGAGTGGTAATAAGAAAGTTTCTTCAACAACTTTTGATTTCAAATGTAATTTTATGTTTTTATATGTAATAAGTATTTCAAAGTCCCAAAAGGCAATTACAGAAGGAAAGAGGCCAGAACCTACTAAATGAGTATTTGAGTATTGAAGATAGAATTTCTATGGAAATCAATGAAGACAGGGAATATTGACTAGGCAAAGTAAATGGCCATCTAGAGAAGCTTCTTGACAAGGCTAATAAGGACAATCAAATATTGAGGCACATGGCCCACAACTATCAAATAAGGAATCAAATTGCACAAATCAAAATCAAGAAATTGAAAACAAGACTGAAAGAGGTATCACCAAAAAATGATCACCTAGCCATTTCTAACTAGGTGGATCGAAATACACCATGTAGGATTAATTTTGCCATAGTAAAATAACCTCTAGTGTGAAAAATAAATTAGTAGACCACTTTTATTAAATTATTTTCAGATGAAAAAAAACCATGAGAATGATTAGATAAATCCTTATTTATTTAATTTTCTCTATGAATAATTATTAAATCATTGTTTAAATAATTATTCCTTGTTACATTTGACGAAATCCCCTAGGAATAATTAAATAAATCACTATTTATTTATTATTAATCATTTCTATCATTGGAATAATTGTTAAATCACTATTTAATAAGTATTTCAATTTCACACCATTCTTAATCATCGTGAAATAATTGATAAATTATTTTATTTTTTAATTATTTCCAAATAAAGATATTTGACAATTTTAAATATATTTACCCTCTCCAAAAAATATAATAAAGTATTAGTAATGGTTAGATCTTGATTTTGTCAATATTTTTTTATTATTCTCCCTTTTTTAGATTAATTCAATACTTTGTTATAAATAGGAGGGTTTTCCATTCATTCTTCACCATGATCATTATCGTCATCATCATTATCGTCTCTTATCTTTTAAGCTCCCATTTGAGTTCTCCACATTGTTTTGGGTTTTTCACACATTGAGAGAGAACATTGATTGTTGAAGCATCAAGGACATCAAAGGACCCATCCCACAAAGGGGTATTTGTAGACCCTTTTTGTAGATATCCTTCACGAGGTGTTATCAATAAGAATCTATTCAATTAAAAGTCTTTCTATTTGGGTTCTTACATTGATAAATATTGACTATTTTTTGCTATTGTGGATCGTAGATGTTTTTATTGTAGGTTTTACAATTTTTATTGTAGATCGCAATCATAAGAAGCCACAAATTTTTGTTAGGGTAATTTGTCACCTAGTGACTTATGTGAAGTGTTTTTGGTACACCTTCCAAGAAACTTCACACTAAAAAATGGTGACTGCAGTGATGTAATAATAACGTTGTTGGGTGATTGAAGTTTCAGTAAATTTCGAGGTTTTCTATAACTATTTTTAGCCTCTCAATTTCTATGTATAGTATTAATTTTGCTTTTTGTCAAATTTTCGGATTCTGGTGGTTTAAGTTTCCTTCCACAGGTCACAAGTACCAATGAAGTAGGAGATGGAAATATTTGTGCAGGATCTACTGACCAAGGGACTAGGAAGAAAAACACATTTTTCAGCCCCTGATCAGTGTTCCAAAGCACACTATTTGGCCCAAAAGCTTCGTTTTCTTGTGTTTTAGGTGAGTACTTGCATTTTGGTAATTTTTTGGAAATTTTTTAGATTTTTTTTTTCAGATTTGCTGAGAGTGTTGTCTGCAAATTGGGAAGGGTACGTCACCTCTATTTTCAGTCTCCCTTAGGCCTAGATACACTCATTTTTTCTCTTTGAGGAAGGAAAAATCTGCTCAGGGTTTAGGCTACACCTCCACATTCTTAGGGAGATATTGATTGAGTGAGGAGTCTAGGGTTTCAACATTTTGAACCAATGCTTTTTAGAGTCTGATCCATTACTTTTCAAAACTTTTGGATAGGTTTCTTTCAACTTTTATCCCTTTAGATTTTTGTTTTTTCTCTCCCCCTTAGGATCCCCTTGAGCATCCTAGGTTTTAAGAGTTTCACACCTATCCTTTGGAACATTTTTCACCTCTGATTTTTATTGTCTGTCTACACCATTTACAACATATTAGTGCCTCTAGATCTCATTCCCTTGACATTAGATATTTTAAGCCTTTTAATGTGTCTTTGAGTAGATTGTTTCCCTCTCTTTCTTATCTACTTGATAGACTTTGTGGGTGGGGTTTTGTGTTCTTGATTGGTTGTTTATTTTCTGTCATTTTCATATTTATTTATAGTATTTCAACAACACATGGCATCATAAAACTTTCTCAACTAACTCATCCAATTGACACATTATTTTCACACACTCACAACCTAAGTGAATGTGAGCTTGGTTAACACTGCCAAGCCCAAATTTGAAACTCAGTACAAATAAATTAAGCACACTTGGGCACCAGGGCGAAACAATCTTTGTAGTGTACGTGTAGGATTGGTGGGATAGGTTTCCAATAACACCCATTGATCTCTTACATTGAGACATAGATGTTAACATATTAGGGAGCTCAAAATTCATCACCATCCCATGGTCCAAAGCCAGAGTTCATCAGAAACCCGATTTAGAGGGGTTTAGGCTAGATCAGTGTGTGAGTGATTCTCCTCTAGACTGCCCAACCTTTAGTAGGGAATCTTGTGCATTGGTTGACTACGAAGAAGCTCAAGAATTGACCATCCCTGTGGAACAAAGGTAATTGTAGTGACCAATCTTAGGAAAATACCTTATAGGACTGGCTTTAGGAAGCAGTTAGTTCTCTACCTTACCTTTCTTTGGACAACCCTCGTTACGAGGATGAGATTTTGTCAAGTAAGAATTTCTTTGCAAGGTCATCTAAAACAATAAATTTGGGATTGTTTGAGGATTTAAACCACCTATAGGCTAGAGGTATTTTTATTTGATAGGACACGTTTTCTTGTATTAGAGTAACATCATTAATATATGTAGTTTACACTTGGAACCACTGCACTAGGTGTTTGATTGTTTTTTGTTGCTATTTTATTCCTATCATCACCCTTTAGTGCTTAGATCCATAATTGTCTCGACATCATTATGCCCCCTAGGCATTTGTTGGGGTGAATTCGATGTCTTCACCCTTAGTTCTTGTTAGGACATATTACTTCTCCCCATTGAGTTGAAGCACATCCTCCCAATCCTTCATTGATTAATGATTGTGATGTTGATTCTACTAATTCATCCAACTCCTTTAATTTCGCATATTATCAACCTCGTTCTGCCACCATGTTAGGCACCAACATGGGTGTGGGAAACTAGGGGGTAACCTATGTACCAACTAGGGTAACCCCACTAGCGCAACCCCCACCAATGTGGTCACTCCTACTCCAGTGCTTCATTTTATTACCGGTTTGAGTCTCCCTGATTTCAGCCAGCTCATTAGCAATCCCCTTCTCTATGATCCCACTTGGCCAATTATTTTTACTAAAATTCCTTATTACATCCCTAATTTTGAATGTAATCACAGAGAAGATCCCATTAATTAGGTTCTCTCATTCCACATGTCCATCCATCTTCATTTTTTCCAATGCATGCTTACTAGAGGACCTACTAAGTGGTATGTTAATCAACCCAGAGCGACTCTTCCATTGTTGTGACTGTTGCCAAATATTTTCTTGACTATTTCCAGTCAGCTCTCTGTTATGACACTGGTACCAAATTTTTGACTTCTTTCCTTCAAACTTCTGCCATTCACCTATGCCACCATTTTCAGGAATGATGTAGAAGTAGGAGCATTTGTAGAGCTCCTGAATTTCAAGACCCTGTCTATATGGATTAGTTCCTTAGATCACTTTTAGCCCCAATTTCCAAAGATATCACATCACACTTCCCCTAGTCTGAGGAAGACGTGTTGAAATATGGGAACAAGAATATTCCAATTTAATTTGTCCTTGAATTAAATTGTGAATTAAAATAAAATTTAGTCTTAATAGCTACTTGGAATTAATTAATTAATTTATTTTAAATTAATTAGATGGTGAAATTCGTGTTAGAAGTCTTTCTGAAGTCATGCAAGAGTTATCCCTTAAATTAAAGAGATAAGATTGAGTTATATTTGAGTTGTAATTAGTTAACTCAGTTTATTGAGTTAAGTCCAGTTAAATTAGTGTCCAAACTATTTGAGGAACTAATAGTGAGTTAATAGTCAGTTGAAGCATTAATACACTCAACTAGTGCTACTCCAGTTAACTATAGATTCCCTCATCAGAAACCCATGAGGGTCTATTTTGAGAAAGACCTAGTTGAGATTAATGTTCAAGGATAGTGTACTATTAGTTGCATGTGTTTTCTCATGGTGAAAAGTAATGCATGCTGTCAAGGATTCATCCTTGAGGATTGCAGAGTTTTGAAGGATTGTTTTTCCACTTGGTAATAGGCCAATCATCCACAAGGAACAACGCAAGGAAATAGGAGCTTGGAGGGCAGAGAGGAAGGCTAGAGAGAAGCCAAGATTGCCTGTGAGCATCTGTGAGGATTGTACTGAGAGCTACCTAGTTGTCAGAGCTAAGGCTTTGTATAATTCCTATGTATTTCCACCATGTATGATAATATAATAGTGTGGGGTTTTATTTAAGACTTTCCCCAAAGTGTTTTCATGTGTACTGTGCCATTGATTCTTATTCTTCTGGTTATATTGTTCAGCTCGATCTTTAAGCTTACACAAGTTGATCGTAGAAGTAGGTTATAGTACTATGCTTTGATTTATATTGCATTATCGGGTTAACCTATCATAGGTTTTCTACATGGTATCAGAGCTGCGAACAATATACTGAGAAGAGAATTCGAAGTTTGAAGTTCGGGGTTGCAGGTGCAAATCGAATTCATATCATACTTCAAGGTTGGCCAATGGCTTTCTATGGCTTACGACTCAACTATGCCTTGGAAGGTAGGTCAAATTACATAGCATGGAAAGGTAGAATGGAGCATGTATTAGGAGACAATGGCTTGAAGGAATTCATTGATCAAGAAATCCCAAAGCCAGCTTCAACTAATGCACAATAGTTGGTTGAGTGGAAGAAGTGTGTAGCAAAGGAGAGATGGATCATCCTTGAGGGAGTCTGAGACCATATTATCTCGAGTCTCCATGGGAAGGATACTCCATTTCGAATGTGGAAGACGATGAAAAGCCTCAACCAGAACAATAGCGACCAGGGGAAATTGGTGCTCAAGGATAAGCTTTGAAGAATCAAGATGGAGAATGGCGATACGATTTCCACATATCTCAAAAAGTTCACCACATGTAGAGATGAGCTTAGAAGTGTGGGAATAACTACTGCTAATGATGATATGGTGAGCCTCACTCTCCTTGGCCTTCCATAGAGTTGGAATAGCTACCAGGACTCTGTGAATGGAAGGGAGAAACTGTCGGTTTGGGAACGACTGTGGTCGGTTCTTATGCAGGAGGAGATTAGGAGGAGCACACGAGATGGTTCTTCATCCAAGAATGGTGATGAAGAAAATTTGGCCTTAGCAAGTAAGGCAAGGAAAGGGAAGGGGAAGGCTTCCAATTTCAAATCTAATTCTTCTCATGGAGGGAAGAAGGGTGACATGTCTAAAGTAAAATGCTTTAATTGTCATAAGATGGGACATTATACGACTAATTTCCCATTGAAGAAGTCGAAGAAGGGATCCTCGTAAGGATCGGAAGGTGAAGCATTAGCATCTCAGTTTAAAATGGACTTTACCCTCATCATATGCATGGTGTCATTGATGATGGGTTGTGTCTGATATCTTGACAGTGGAGCCTCATTCCACATGACGCGGTGATAAAAAAATTATTCAGTGCCTTGGAGGAGAAAGACCTCAAGATGCGCATAGAGATGGGTGATGATGAAAGGTATAATGTTTCAGGAGTGGGCACAGTTTCTTTTCATAGGGAGCATGGAGCTCCTCTCACCTTGACAGATGTGATGTATGTGCTTGGACTGAAGAACAACTTGGTATTGGTTGTGAGTTTGGAGGAGAAAGGCTATGATGTTTCCTTCAGTAAAGGAAAGGCGTTGCTAAGACACATAGCCATGAGTCAGATCAAGAGGATAGGGATTCGGGTGAAGAATCTCTATAAACTAGAGGTAGATGATTGTACAACATTTAGTACAAAAGTAGAATTGGTGCAAAGCCAAGATATTGGCGAGTTGTGGCACAGGAGGTTGGGGCATTTTCATCATGGGGCTTTGAAGATAATGCAAGAGATATCTACATGACATCCCAATGGTAAACTTGAGCAAGTTGACACATGCAAAGGTTGTACCTTGGGAAAGTACACCAAGTATTCCTTTCATGATTGAGACAGTTGAGCAGAGGCTATCATAGAGCAAGTTCATACTAAATTTTGTGGACCATTCTCGACAACATGCATAGTGAAGCAAAGGTACTATGTGATTTTCATTGATGGCTATTCTCATAAATGCTAGATTTATTTCATGTAGAAGAAGGACCAAACTTTCACAAAGTTTTGTGGGTTCAAAGCTTTGGTCGAGAAAGAGTTAGGGAAGAAGATCAAGGCCTTAAGAAGTGAAAACGGTGGAGAATATGTGTCTCAAGAGTTTAAGGACTTATGTGCAGCAGACGGAATTAAATGAGAGTTGACGGCACCTCATAACCCACAACAGAATGGGGTGGCCAAGAGGAAGAATAGGACTATTGTAGGGGTAGCATGGGAAATGCTACATGACCAAGGCCTACCACTTCACTTGTGGGCTGAGGCATGCAACGCAATGGTCTATTTACCGAATAGAAGCCCGCATAGCATACTTGGGATGAAGACACCAGAGGAAGATTTCTCTAGTAAGAGACCAAATGTGGGTCACTTCAGCATCTTTAGCTCATCGGTATATTTCCATGTGACAAAGGATGCATAGAATAAGCTTGAGCCAACAATAGAGTTGGAGATATTTGTGGGGTACACTGATACACCTCACAACTATCGGGTGTACTTGCCTACCAGTCGGAGGACAGTGGTTCATAGAGATCTCATGTTTGATGAGCAGAAGGCCATGCGAGTTTCCATTGAGAGGGAGCTCCAATTACAAGCTGTGGAGGAACTATTGGTTCCTAAGAAGTAGGAGCCTCAGATTGATGCGGAGCAATTTCATGTAAAGGTTCCAAGAGTGGAGACATCCACTCAAGTCTAGAGTCCTCTAGATATGGACGGAAGTGCACAAGAGAAGTTGACAGATTGTTGGAGGATGCGAGAGAGAATGTGGGAGAACCATCTTCTCAGCGCAGATAGAGGAGGTCACCTGAGAAGTACACTGGATACATGGCCCTTGCTAGGGAATGTGTTGAGACCGAGTCATCTTCCTTTGAGGAAGCAGTGAAGCAGCCGATTTGAGTTGATGCTATGGTGGACGAGTATGACTCCATAGTTCATAATAGTGTTTGGGATGTGGTTCCGAGACCAGAGAACAAGTCAGTTGTGAGTTCCCGTTGGTGTTACAAGGTAAAGAAAGCTGTTGATGGTAGTGTGGAGAAGCATAAGGAAAGATTTGTTACACGTGGCTTTTCACAAGTCGAGGGGATTGACTATGATGAGAATTTTTCTCCTGTCACAAGGTACTCATCTATGATATCTATGTTGGCACTATCACCACAGATGGCTTGGAAGATCCATTAGATGGATGTGAAGATTGCATTCCTCAATGGCCAGATTGATGAAGAGGTGTACATAGAGCAGCTAGAAGGTTTTGAGACCTTCGATCGTGAGTCGCATGTGTGCCAACTCAAGAGAGCATTGTATGGGCTGAAGCAAGCATCTTATGTTTGGTACACTAGGATAGACAACTACTTCACCGGGTTGGGCTTCATCAAGAGTGAAGTGGATGTAAACCTGAACCACATCGTGGTGAAAGGTAAGATGTTGATCATCCTACTTTATGTTGATGATCTCATATTGATTAGTGATGATCAGTTGTTTGTGTCTTGCAAGGAGAACCTTGCTAGAGAATTCGAGATGAAAGACATGGGTCTCATGCATTACTTCCTTGGCATGGAAGTGTGGCAAAAGGATGGGGAGTTGTTTGTGTCTCAAGGCAAGTATGCCAATGAGATATTCATGAGATTCCACATGGAGAAGTGCAAGCCTGTGTAGACTCCTCTAGTATGTAACTACAGGAAGGAGGTTTCTACTTCAAGGTAAGTGGTATAGGCTACTATGTATAGGAAACTTGTGGGTTCACTGATGTACTTAATGAACACATGACCAGATTTGTGCCACGCAGTGAACCAACTAAGTCAAGCGATGGTTCAAGCTACCAAGATGTTTTGGAATGTGGCAAACCGTGTATTGAGATACCTCAGAGGCACATCTTAGTATGGAAAAAGGTACAGACGTACAGACAGAGTGAAGCTATAGGGATTCACTATTGTAGATTGGGTAGGGAGTACGTCAGATCAGAAGAGCACATCAGGAGGGATTTTCAACCTTGGGTCAGCGACTGTTTCTTGGTACAACAGGAAATAGAGGTTGGTTGCACTTAGCTCGGCAGAGGAAAAATACATGGCTGCAAGTAAGGAAACATGTGAGGCCATCTAGATGTGGAAAATCCTAGTTGGTTTGGTTGTTCAAGGGATGGATCGAATTGTGATCTATTTTGATAATCAGAGTTGTATCAAACTCTCTAAGAATCTAGTATTTCATGATAGGTCCAAGTACATCACATTCGGTATCCTCATCTCAGAGACTGTGTAGCAAGGAAGATCATGTTGCTGCAGTATATTTCGACAGAGGAGCAAGATGATGACATTTTGAGAGAGGAATTGTCAAAGTGTAAATTCGAGCTCCATAGAGACAAGAGTGGGGTGGCAGATAATCCCTTTCTTGTTGAGAGGGAGTGTTGAAATATGGTAACAAGAATATTCCAACTTAATTTGTCCTTGAATTAAATTGTGAATTAAAATTGATTTTAGTCTTAACAGCAACTTGGAAATAATTAATTTACTTATTTTAAATTAATTAGTTGGAGAAATTCAAGTTAGAGGTCTTTCTGAAGTCATGCAAGAGTTATCCATTAAATTAAGGAGATAATATTGAGTTATATTTGAGTTGTAATTAGTTAAATCAGTTTATTGAGTTAAGTACAGTTAAATGAGTTCCAAACTGTTTGAGGAACTAATAGAGAGTTAATAGTCATTTGATGCATTAATGCTCTCAACTAGTGCTACTCCAGTTAACTGAAGATTCCCTCATCAAAAACCCATGCATGTCTATTGTGAGAAAGACCTAGTTGAGATTAATGTTCAAGGATAGCGTACTATCAATTGCATGTGTTTTTTGATGGAGAAAACTTAAGCATGCAGTCACGGATTCATCCTTGAGGATTGCGTAGTTTTGAAGCCTTGTCTTTCCACTTGGTAATAGGCTAATCATCCACAAGGAACAATGAAAGGAAATAAGATCTTGGAGGATGGAGAGGAAGGCTAGAGAGAAGCCAGGTTTACCTGTGAGCATCTGTGAGGAATGTATTGAGAGTTGGCTAGCTATGAGAGCTAAGGCTTTGTATAATTCCTATGTATTTCCACCATGTATGATAATACAATAGTGTGGAGTTTTATTTGAGACTTTCCCCAAAGTATTTTCATGTGTATTGTGCCATTGATTCTTCTTCTTCTGGTAATATTGTTCAATTCAATCTTTAAGCTTTTGTAAATTGATAGTAGAAGTAGGTTATAGTATTCTTCTTTGATTTATATTGCGTTATCAAGTTAACCTATCATAGATTTTCTCCAAGATACGATCCAAGTAGCCTTAAAATTTGATGTGATATATGCCTAGACAAGTTATGTTTATATTATCATCCTTGATCTGCCTTGGCCTGGTGTTGTTCATGCAGTGAGAGCATCTCTTTCCGTGGATGGCATAGTTGGAACCATTTCACGCCCTCGACCATATGCTCCATCTCCAATCAGTTATGCTCCATATAAAGGAGGGATGAGTTCGTCTTACATTTATCCCTCCCCCAATCCTCCACATGCAAACTCTTATCCAGGTCCCAACATCTCATATGCATATCCCCAACCACATCAATAGACGCGAGGGCCAATTGTTGCATCACCTATTTATCCCAATGTTTCCCCATATCCTTATTATCTGTATGCACCACCCAATACTCCAGTCCCTTAGGAATAAGCACCCCATCCCCCCATGCATGCTCCCCCTCTGCCACAACAAAAAATGCCTATACAAGTTTAAGCATATGCTCATTAGAGTAGACCCAATCCCCCTAACCCTAAGAAAAAGAAAAAGTGGAAGGGTAATAGAAACTAGCAATCTCAAGTAATGAAGGCATCCAAGGTCCTCCACCCGATGCACCCCAGCGTCCTTAGCCCAATCCTACAACTCAGCAATAGGGAAAACACCCAAGAAAAATAAGGGCCTTTGTACAGATAAACCTTGTTCCTATTGTGACATATATGGCCATTATTCCCATGTGTGTCCCATTTTACCTTAGTTTTTCCAACTATGGGAAGCTCAACTAGCTGCTTCTCAAGGACTGCATCCCATCATTCCTCCTCCCCCTCCTGCTTCATCTCAACCGGTAGTGCTTACCAATCCTTTACCTCACAAAGGATACATTGTTTCCCAACCTATGCTAAGTCGAGTATCTCAACCCACTCCAGCACCTGGTAACCATGATTATTAGATAATTATGATGAATTATGATGAGGTTAATACTGAGCAAGTCAACCTTCAGACTCGATCGCGCCAATACAATAAGCCATCTACAAAGTAAGCGACTAAGTCCCAACCCAAAGTTTACACTAATCCTGTATCATCCTCCAATGGTACGTTATAGATCCCTCAACATAAATTTGACGTTATTCCCAAGTTCCCAAAAGGTCCATTATGTTGAAATGCTTCTTCTGGTAAAGGTTACCATACCTATAGCATAGTAGATGACCTGGCACAGTCTCTTGTTTCCATATCAACACTAGAAGTTCTCAAGATGTGCCCATCCCAACAGAGAGCTCCACTCTCTACTTTGGGTGTCATGGATCCCCAAGACGATTATATGATTGTCTTTCATGTTGAGAAGTTGGAAAATTCTACACTACCTTCATATATTACTTTTGAAATACCAATCTCCATTGAAAATGCCATTATTCAGCAGTGTATCGTAGACGAAGGTGCCTCCACCTTTGTGATGGCTGCTAGTGTTTGGAAGAAACTTGGCTTCCCAGACCTTTCACCATCCACCACCACTCTATGTTCTTGGGACAATCATCCTTCACAACACCTTGGCTTATATCACAATAGTCAAATCACAGTTGTTGGGAAGACCATCTCTATTGACATTGAAGTCATCGATGCTCCCTTATATTATAACATTCTTTTGGGTCATAGTTATACCTATGTTATGTCAGAAATAACATCTATGGTTCACCGTAAGATGTCATTTCCCCACAATGGAAATATCGCCATCATCGATCAGTTGACATATTATGATCCCAAAACCCCAGATATCACCTTATTCCAACATCTCTTCTTTGATAGATAATAAGACTATCTCATCCCTCACCAATCTTTATCCTGGAGTCTACACAAATTCCACTTTACTTGGTGCTTATCATGTTCCACCAACTATTCCTTCTGAGCCTATCTCATATAGTTTTTTCATGCTCTAATCATCACAATCCGCCCATAAATAGTCTGGTATTCCTTCATAGTGACCAACACCTCCACAACTTGTTCTTCCTAAATCAACCCAGCCTTCTGGTACTACTCCTCAAGGATCATTTCCTCCTACTAATATGTCTCCTAATCCTCCCCCCCTTGGAACCATTCCCCCAAGCCTTAACCAACTCCAATACATTATCCTTCTAGTCAGATATTGTTCTTACTCCCCCCTGAAGCTTATTCTAGACATATCATGGCCACGTTAAGTTTGCCTAACATTAACTTGGGGATCCCATTTTGGTACATTGATCCTCCCGCAAACACTCTCCCAAATCAACTAAAACCTTACACTACTTTGACCACAATCCAAACTGTTGTTCCTACCCCTTCCTTTGCTTCAGTTCCACATCAACCTCAACCAGAACCTACTCCTATTGTGAAAGCACCAGGTGAGGGGGAAAAGCCGAGAAAAAGGGAACCAAAGACAATGCACCATCAACAAGTCTAGCTCCTCCTAAGTTGCTAAAGTCTATTCCTCCATTCACTTTATGTGATGTTGTTGGTCATGCCACTAATAATTATCGTAAACTCCCTGATGTCAAGAATGTGGTCTCTGACACCTTCCTTAATTATAACATTCTCGAGGTACATTCCACCTTACTAGAGAGCCAAGAAGAACTAATAATTATTCACAGATCACCCTTGTCCTTTCTGTGATAATTATGGAAGTCATTCTCATAACTGTTCCCATCTTGAATATTTTCGTGATACACTTCAAGTGCTTTGCAAACTATAGGCTTCTTGTACTCAGTACACCTCACCTTTACTTGTGGATTCTCATCCCACTCGTTTACCAGAGCACGAGGTCTCTAAAAACCCCATTGTGATCCCTCCCCCTTGTTAGTGTCAGTTAGTTCTTCCTGTCACCAATGATCAAATATGCTTTTACCACGTTTTCTTAGAGGTCTCCAAGTCAAAAATTTTCAGTCACTAGGTTTTCGAAATAAGATTTGGTCATAGGTTAGCTTGTTTAGGGTTATTTCTACTCTCTCAAGAATTTCACATGCTGCTCTCTTTCATCACTCAGCTAAGTGTAACATCATTAACAGACTATCATCATCATGTTAGTCATCACCATCATGATTTCATTCAGCTCAATGTCTCGATTAGGTCATTAGTGTTTCAAAGTCATTAAAACTTTCAATTCATGCATAAAATCCAGCAAAGGAGGAGTGGTAATAAGAAAGTTTCTTCAATAAATTTTGATTTCAATTGTAATTTTATGTTTTTATATGTAATAAGTACTTCTAAGTCCCAAAAGGGAATTACAGAAAGAAAGAGACAAGAACCTACTAAATGAGTATTTGAGTATTGAAGATAGAATTTCTATGGAAATCAATGACGACAAGGAATATTGGCTAGGCAAAGTAAATGGCCATCTAGAGAAGCTTCTTGACAAGCCTAATAGGGAAAACCAAATGTTGAGGCACATGGCCCACCACTATCAAATAAGGAATCAAATTGCACAAATCAAAATCAAGAAATTGAAAACAAGACCGAAAGAGGTCCAAGCCAAGCAAAGGGAGTCAAGAAAAGTGGAAAAACAACGCAATTGGTAGCTAAAACATCAAAGGATGTTTAGCCTATCATCCATAGGAGCCAAGGAGAAAATTTTGAAAATTTTGGAGCAATTTGAAATTTTTATAAAATTTTGCAAGAATGGGCACATAGAAGCACCGTGCAGAGGTGCAACCCTTTTCCCCTAGGCATCCAAATGAATTTTTTTCTACATGGGTGAGTGCATAATGATGAGTAAATGCTAAATATAAGGTTATTTTTGCATGAAAGCTTCCTATTTTTATCATAAACTCAAAAAACCTCACCATTTTCATGCCTCTACCACTAAATCTAGGCTGATGCGGCACTTCTAAGTAAGGTTGGAAAAATCAAGTTTTGGAGGCCTTCCCATGGGTATTTCTATGAGCTAGATTGCTCATTGGAAAGTAGAAATGTGGGGATACTTGAAAAAACTTTTATAATTCATAATGGACTCCTAAAAGTCTGCCAAATTCAGTTCTAGTTTGCCATTCTTTCATATTTCAATATTGACTTTAGAAAGGCACCTAAACATGGCCTCAAACTTGGCACTATGCTTCTGCAATTTTCTGAGATTTTACTTAAAATTTTCACTGTTTAATTTTTGAGAGTTTCTAGTTTGACTTTTGTAAAAGTCAAAAGGTGAAAGTGGATGAATGTAAGTGTTCAAATGTAAATGTAAATGGGTTAATATAGGGGTAAATAGGTGTCTTATCCTCCATTTAATTCTTTGGATAAATATCTTGTGATAGTTAGGTAAAAGAGGAAATGGTTGAGCAACCTCCCTAGTATGTAGCAGTGATCAGATAGGTGCATGTATTTCAATTTCTTTGGTGGAAATTTGACTTGCTAGGGAGGATTTCGACTTCAAAGCCTATATAAGGCCCATTTTCAAGGGTTGGATGCAGTGGAACTAAGCCTTGAATGCTAGTTTAATTGAAAATTTGGCAAGAACTAATAGACAAAGTTTGCAGCTATTATAGTGGGATTCTTGTGGTATGTGTTTTAGTAATGCTTTTCCTTCCATGATCATAAGTTTGAAATTATTCTATATTTATTTCCATTTCCATGTTTCATGTGCTTGCTTCCTAAGATAATAAACAGAATCCATTCATGTAATGCTTTGTTTTGGAGAACCTTTCACATTATTGTTCATTTTTCTTCTAATATAAATGAATTCATGAGACTCATGCTCATTTTGAAACCCTAGCTATCTCCCATATACACAATGAAAACCCTAAAGTGCTAAAGTGTGTGCCTACCTTGCCCCATTACATCTTTGCAAATCTGATTCTCAAAGCCTAGATATAGTTCCCTAGACCTAAGCCATCATCCATCAAACAATCACAATCAAATCAAACCCACCTGAGCCTAGCTATATAGCCTAAAATCCTTTACATATCAGTAATCTATTGGCTATGATTTCATAGAAAGTGCCCTCTCTGGTTTGGTAGGGCTATTTACCAAACTAAAATATTGGTCTTTGGTTGCCTCCATCGATTCCTCTCAGCCGTAAAGGGTTTGGCCTAGTTTTGACCTCCGAAAGTTGAACCCAAGTACCATTCCCTACCCAACTGGTAGGAAAATATGACCTGTCTACAATCTTCCTAAAATATCCTCCCAATGACTCCAAAAATGATGAGTTTCACTTCCCCTAAGATCTCCTCATCTCTGCCAGCAAAATCAAGCTCCCAAACACTTCCCCCATTCTCCCACGTGTTCCCAGAAAATGACTATTAGGAAGGCCTTAGGTAAAATAAATTTGTTCTGCCTCCAAATAGTAATATCCTACCCCAAACTCCTCAACCAGCTTGGTCTTCCCCTCGAGCCACTATACAAAATTTCTCATGGAAAACACCACCTGAAAGATAGCTGGAATGAGTATTACATGGCCCTATACTACATCCTCCTGGAGTACAAATTGGATGAGAGAAAGGTTGTACAATGTGCTTTGAACTCCTTTAATCTCCCCTCCAAATTGGCACAAACGTACCTCCCTAGGGTGGCACTCGTAGTCCATCAAAATAAGGGTGATCTCTCCACATGGAAAGCTTTGTGCTGAACAACATTGTGACTCGGCTAAGCAGCTCCAACAACAAGAGAAATGTATGGTTGAGAAAAGCCCCCAAAAGTTGCTAAGCTCCTTCTATTATAATTTTTGAGCTGCCTTCCCATGTGGATCCCTCCATCAAGTATTTTGATCTCATTCCTTGGAAAATCAAACTTCCTTCTAAGGTAATGCATATTTCAAGTGAGTGTGGCCCCCACACCCATTGTCAATATGATTTTCGGCCTCCCTTTTCTTGAGTCTTAGCCACAATTTTCATGGGTCCCATAGTAAACGAAATTACCAAATTTGTGGTAATAAGCTTGAGGAAAAATTATGCTAGGAAGGGGCATTACACAATATGATATGCCAACTAAACCGTTGGCGAAGTGTGGGATCATGGTGAAAGCATTTCATTTGGTGGCTACTGTTGTAGAAGGAAGATTGTCCTTGGGCATTTTTATATATCTGATTTATATAGTGTTAAAATTTGTCATAATTTAACAATTAATGAAAGATTAATATAATTATCATTAGTTCCTACTAGCCAATGTTAACTTTATTTAAAAAAAATACCCCATAAAAAATTATTTGTAATTGGTCCATAAAAAATTTACTTTCACTTCTAGACAATGCCTTCAAAATATTGGATCATTCATTTATTTCCTTATGTTTAAAAAAATTAGACTCCTAACTAATCAAAAGAACTCTTAACAACTAGTTTGACAACTTTAGAAAAAAATATATATTAAAATCTTATTCAGTTAAAATAATATTGGAAAACAAATCAATTTCCATTATAATCATGACGAAAGATCCCATATCTAAAACGAGATGAACTCTTAACAACTAGATTGACAACTTTAGAAAAAAATAATATTAAAATCTTATTCAACTAAAATAATATTGGAAAACAAATCAATTTCCATTATAATCATGACAAAAGATCCCATATCTAAAATGAGATGAACTCTTAACAACTATTTTGACAACTTTAGAAAAGAATATATGTATTAAAATCCTATTCAAGTAAAATAATATTGGAAAACAAATCAATTTCCATTATAATCATGAGAAAAGACCCCGTATCTAAAACCAGATAGTAACATATAACTTGTTAACATGTTGCGTAAAAAATATATTCATTATTTTTATTTCAGCAGTCTAACTATATACATTATGTTTAGTTGCTACAGATATATTAAAAGAAGCTGTATACCCCTCATATTACAAAATATATCAAAAATGCCATCGAGTGTCAAGCTAGGTCTAAATTGAATGCGATAAATCATTTGAAAGTGAATGAAGCGGAGATGTTTAAAACGTTTTTAGCCTCTTAACATTAGAAATATACCATATATCATCCTTGATCTACCTTGGCCTGGTGTTGTTGATGCACTGAGAGCATCTCTTTCCGTGGATGGCATAGTTGGAACCATTTCACACCCCTGACCATATGCTCCATCTCCAATTAGTTATGCTCCATATCAAGGAGGGATGAGTTCCTCTTAAATTTATCCCTCCCCCAATCCTCCACATGGAAACTCTTATCCAAGTCCCAACATGCCATATGCATATCCCCATCCACATCAATAGATGCCAGGCCAATTTTTGCATCACCTATTTATCCCAATGTTTCCCCATATCCTTATTATCTGTATGCACCATCCAGTGCTCCAGTCCCTCAGGCATAAGTGCCCCATCCCCCCATGCATGCTCCCCCTCTGCCACAACAAAAAATGCCTCCACAAGTTTAAGCATATGCTCATTAGAGTAGACCCAATCCCCCTAACCCCAAGAAAAAGAACAAGGGGAATGGTAATAGAAACCAACAATCTCAAGTAATGAAGGCAACCAAGGTCCTCCACCGGATGCACCCTAGGGTCCTTAGCCCAATCCTATAACTCAGCAATAGGGAACACACCCAAGAAAAACAAGGGCCTTTCTACGGATAAACCTTGTTCCTGTTGCAACGTTTATGGCCATTATTCTCATGAGTGTCCCATTTTACCTCAGATTTTTCAACTATGGGAAGCTCAAGTAGCTACTTCTCAAGGACTGCATCCCATCATTCCTCCTCCCCCTCCTATTTCATCTCAACCGGTAATGATTACAAATCCTTTTCCTCACCAAGGATACATTGTTTCTCAACCTATGCCAGGTCGGGTATCTCAACCCACTCCACCACCTGGTAACCATGATTATTAGATAATTATGATGAATTACGATGAGGTTGATACTGAGCAAGTCAACCTTCAGACTCGATCGCGCCAATACAATAAGCCATCTACAAAGTAAGCGACCAAGTCCCAACCCAAAGTTTACACTAATCCTGTATCATCCTCCAATGGTACCTCTACAAAGTAAGCAACTAAGTCTCAACCCAAAGTTTACACTAATCCTGTATCATCCTCCAATGGTACCTTATAGATCCCTCAACATAAAGTTGACATTATTCCCAAGTTCCCCAAAGGTTCATCATGTCGAAATGCTTCTTCTACTAAAGGTTCCCATACCTATAGCATAGTAGATGACTTGGCACAGTCTCTTCTTGCCATATCAATGCTAGAAGTTCTCAAGACGTGCCCATCCCAAGAGAGAGCTCCACTATCTACTTTGGGTGTCATGGATCCCCAAGATGATTATATGATTGTCTTTCATGTTGACAAGTTGGAAAATTCTACACTACCTTCATCTATTGCTTTTGAAATACCAATCTCCATTGAAAATTCCACTATTCAGTAGTGTGTCATAGACGAAGGTGCCTCCACCTTCGTTATGGCTACTAGTGTTTGGAAGAAACTTGGCTTCCCAGACCTTTTGCCATCCACCATCACTCTATGTGCTTGGGACAATCATCCTTCACAACCCCTTGGCTTATCTCACAATATTCCAATCATAGTTGTTGGGAAGAGCATCTCTATTGACATTGAAGTCATCGATGCTCCCTTATATTATAACATTCTTTTGGGTCGTAGTTATACCTATGCTATGTCAACTATAACATCTATGGTTCACCGTAGGATGTCATTTCCCCACAATGGAAATATTGTCATCATTGATCAGTTGACATATTATGATCCCAAAGCCCAGACATCACCTTAGTCCAACAACCCTTCTGTGATAGATAATAAGACTATCTCATCCCTCACCAATGTCTATCCTGGAGTCTACACAGATTCCACTTTGCTTGGTTCTTATCATGTTCCACCAACTATTCCTTCTGAGCCTATCTCATCTAGTTTTTTCATGCTCTAATCATCATAATCTGCCCATAAATAGTCTGGTATTCCTTGATAGTGACCAACACCTCCACAACCTATTCTTCCTAAATCAACCCAACCTTCTGGTACTACTCCTCAAGGATCATTTCCTTCTACTAATATCTCTCCTAATCCTCCCCCCCTGGAACCATTCCCCCAAGCCTTAACCAACTCCAATACATTATCCTTCTAGTCAGAATGTTCTTATCCTCCCATGGAGTTTATTCTAGAACTATCATGGCCATGTTAAGTTTTCCTAACATTAACTTGGGGATCCCATTCTGGTACATTGATCCTCCCACAAACACTCTCCCAAATCAACTCAAACCCTACACTACTTTGACCACAGTCCAAACTGTTGTTCCTACCCCTTCCTTTGCTTTAGTTCCACATCAACCTCAACCAGAACCTACTCCTATTGCGAAAGCACCGGGTGAGGGGGGAAAGCCAAGAAAAGGGGAACCAAAGACAATGCACCCTCAACAAGTCTAGCTCCTCCTAATTTTCCAAACTCTATTCCTCCATTCACTTTATGTGATGTTTTTGGTCATTCCACCAATAATTATCCTAAACTCCCTGATGTCAAGAATGTGGTCTCTGACACCTTACCTAATTATAACATTCTAGAGTTCCATTCCACCTTACTAGAGAGCCAAGAAGAACTAATAATTATTCACAGATCACCCCTGTCCTTTTTGTGATAATTATGGAAGTCATTCTCATAAGTTTTCCCATCTTGAATATTTTCGTGATACGCTTCAAGTGCTTTGCGAACTATAGGCTTCTCGTACTGAGTCCACCTCGCCTCTACCTGTGGATTCTCATCCCACTCGTACACTAGAGAACGAGGTCTCTAAAAACCCCATTGTGATCCCTCCCCCTTGTTAGTGTCAGTTAGTTCTTCCTATCACCAATGACCAAATATGCTTTTACCACGTTTTCTTAGGGGTCTCAAAGTCAAATTTTATCATGTCACTAGATTTTCAAAATAAAATTTGGTCATAGGTTAGTGTGTTTAGGGTTATTTCTACTCTCTCAAGAATTTCACATGTTGCTCACTTTCATTGCTCAGCTAAGTGTAACATCATTAAGAGACTATCATCATCATGTCAGTCATCACCATCATGATTTCATTCAGTTCAATGTCTCGATTAGGTCACTAGGGTTTCAAAGTCATTAAAACTTTCAATTCATGCATAAAATCCAGCAAAGGAGGAGTGGTAATAAGAAAGTTTCTTCAATAAATTTTGATTTCAAATGTAATTTTATGTTTTTATATGTAATAAGTATTTCAAAGTCCCAAAAGGGAATTACAAAAAGAAAGAGAACAAAAAGTACTAAATGAGTATTTGAGTATTGAAGATAGAATTTCTATGGAAATGAATGAAGACATGGAATATTGACTAGGCAAAGTAAATGGCCATCTAAAGAAGCTTCTTGACAAGGCTAATAAGGACAATCAAATGTTGAGGCACATGGCCCACAACTATCAAATAAGGAATCAAATTGCACAAATCAAAATCAAGAAATTGAAAACAAGACTAAAAGAGGTCCAAGACAAGCAAAGGGAGTCAAGAAAAATGGAAAAACAATGCAATTGGTAGCTAAAACATCAAACTATGTTTATCCTATCATCCATAGAATCCAAGGAGAAAATTTTGAAAATTTTGGAGCAATTTCAAATTTTTATAAAATTTTGCAAGAAATGGCACATAGAAGCACCATGCAGAGGCGTGACCCTTTTTCCTTGGGCAACCAAATGAAGTTTTTCCTACATGGGTGAGTGCATAATGATGAGTAAATTCCAAATATAAGGTTATTTTTGCATGAATGCTTCCTATTTTGATCAGAAACTCAAAAAACCTCACCGTTTTCATGCCTCTGCCACTAAATCTAGACTGGTGCGACACGTCTCAGTAAGGTTGGAAAAATCAAGTTTTGGAGGCCTTCCCATGGGTATTTTTGTGAGCTATATTTCTCATTGGAAAGTAGAAACGTCGGGATACTTGAAAAAACTTTCATAATTCACAATGTACTCCTAAAAGTCTACCAAAATTAGCTCTCAACAGGTGCGACCCTTTTGCTAGCGTGTGCTACCCTTTTGGGTCTCGTGCGACCCTTCTCGAGACACCTCGGGAGAATGAGTTTTTGGAGGCCTTCTCATGGGTCATTTTAAAAAATTCAAGATGTTATGGAAACTATACAAACAGTTCTAGTTTACCATTCTTTCATATTTCAATATTGACTTCAGAAAGGCACCTAAACATGGCCTCAAACTTGGTGCTATGCTTCTGCAATTTTCTTAGATTTTAATTAAAGTTTTCACTGTGTAATTTTTTAGAGTTTCTTGTTTGACTTTTGTAAAAGTCAAAAGGTGAAAGTGGATGAATGTAATTGTTCAAATGTAAATGTAAATGGGTTAATATATGGGTAAATAGGTGTCTTATCCTCCATTTAATTCTTTGGATAAATATCTTGTGATAGGTAGGTAAAAGAGGAAATGGTTGAGCAACCTCCCTAGTATGTAGCAGTGATCAGATAGGTGCATGTATTTCACTTTCTTTGCTGGAAATTTGACCTACTAGGGAGGATTTTGACTTCAAAGCCTATATGAGGCCCATTTTCAAGGGTTGGATGCAGTGGAATTAAGCCTTGAATGCTAGTTTAATTGAAAATTTGGCAAGAACTAATAGACAATGTTTGCATCTGTTATAGTGGGATTCTTGTGGTATGTGTTTAAGTAGTGCTTTTCCTTCCATGATCATAAGTTTGAAATTATTCTATATTTCATTTCCATTTCCATGTTTCATGTGCTTGCTTCCTAAGATAATAAACAAAATCCATTCAAGTAATGCTTCGTTTTGGAGAGCCTTACACATTATTGTTCATTTTTCTTCTGATATAAACGAATTCATGAGACTCATGCTCATTTAGAAACCCTACCTATTTCCCATATACACAATGAAAACCCTAAAGTGCTAAAGTGTGTGCCTACCTTGCCCCATTACATATTTGCAAATCTGATTCTCAAAGCCTAGACATAGCTCCCTAGACCTAAGCCATCATCCATCAAAAAATCACAATCAAATCAAACCCACCTGAGCCTAGCTATATAGCCTAAAATCCTTTACATATCAGTCATCTATTGGCTGTGATTTCATAGAAAGAGCCCTCTCTAGTTTGGTAGGGCTATTTACCAAACTAAAATATTGGTCTTTGGTTGCCTCCATTGGTTCCTCTCAGCCATAAAGGGTTTGGCCTAGTTTTGACCTCTGAAAATTGAACCCAACTACCATTCCCTACCCAACTGGTAGGAAAATACGGCCTGTCTACAATCTTCCTAAAATATCTTCCCAATCGCTCCAAAAATGATGAGTTTCACTTCCCCTAAGATCTCCTCAACTCTCCCAGCAAAATCAAGCTCCCAAACACTTCCCCCATTCTCCCACGTGTTCCCAGAAAATGGCTATTGGGCAGGACTTAGGTGAAATAAATTTTTTCTGCCTCCAAATAGTAACCTCCTGCACCAAGCTCCTCAACCAGCTTGGTCTTCCCCTTGAGCCAGTATACAAAATTTTTCCTGGAAAACCACGCGAAAGATAGCTGGAATGAGTAGTACATGGCCCTATACTGTGTCCTCCTCGAGTACGAATTGGATGAGAGAAAGGTTGTACGATGTGCTTTTAACTCCTTTATTCTCCCCTCCAAATTGGCATAAACGTGCCTCCCTGGGGTGGCACTCGTAGTCCATCGAAAGAAGGGTGATCTCTCCACATGGAAAGCTTTGTGCTGAACAACATTGTGACTCGGCTAAGCAGCTCCAACAACAAGAGAAATGTATGATTGACAAAAGCCCCCAAAAGTTGCTAAGCTCCTATTTATAATTTTTGAGCTGCCTTCCCATGTGGATCCCTCCATCAAGTATTTTGATCTCATTCCTTGGCAAATCGAACTTCCTTCTAAGGTAATGCATATTTCAAGTGAGTGTGACCCCCATGCCCATCGTCGAAACGATTTTCGGCCTCCCTTTTCCTGAGTGTTAGCCCCAAATTTCGTGGGTCCCATAGTAAACAAAATTACCAAATTTGTGATAATAAGCTCAAGGAAAAATTATGCTAGGAAGGGGCATTACACATTATAATATGCCAACTAAACAATTGATGAAGTGTGGGATCATGGTGAAAGAATTTCATTTGGTGGCTAGGGTTGTAGAATGAAGATTCTCCTTGGGCATTTTTATATATCTAATTTATATAGTGTTAAAATTTGTCATAATTTAACAATTAATGAAAAATAAATATAATTATCATTATTTCCTACTAGCCAATGTTAACTTTATTTTTAAAAAAATACCCCATAAAAATTTATTTGTAATTGGTCCATAAAAAATTTACTTTCACTTCTAGACATGCATTCAAAGTATTGGATCATTCATTTATTTCCTTATGTTTGAAAAAATTAGACTCTTAACTAATTGAAAGAACTCTTAACAACTAGTTTGACAACTTTAGAAAAAAATATATATTAAAATCTTATTCAGTTAAAATAATATTGGAAAACAAATCAATTTGCATTATAATCATGACGAAAGATCTAATATCTAAAACCAGATGAACTCTTAACAACTAGTTTGACAACTTTAGAAAAAATATATATATTAAAATCCTATTCAACTAAAATAATATTGGAAAACAAATCATTTTCCATTGGAAAATAAATATATTCATTATTTTTATTTCAGCAGTCTAACTATATACATTATTTTTAATTGCTACAAATATATTAAAATAAACCGTATACCCTTCATATTAAAAAATATATCAAAAATGGCATCGACTGTCAAGCTAGGTCTAAATGGAATGCGATAAATCATTTGAAGGTGAACGAAAGCCGAGATGTTTAAAACGTTTTCAGCCTCTTAACATTAGAAATATACCATAACTGTAACATGTCCTTCAAAATTGAACGTGGCGATGGACCAATGGCTGAAAGTGAACAAAAATAACTAAGACAATATGCTCGAGCAATTGACAATAATGTGATACCCTCCGTTCGTCTTCATCCGTTCGTCATGATCCGTTCCATGTGGGAGGAGAGCGACAGCTGCTCAACTTGGGGTGAAAGTCAGGAAGGCCTTCTTTACACTCACCACCAACATAATTTGGCGAATACTGGCGAGGAAGAATTTTTCTAACGATGATTTGGAGACATGCCTCTGTATCATTGTCCGCCAACTTCACTGTTGGCCAGCAGCATTTCTTTTCTTAATGGTGTGTTGTAGCAATGTTTGTGTTGGCTGGTTATGTTAAACGTTATGGCCATTCTGAGATTTGCTTTATGTTTAAATAAATTGTATACATAACAGGGTCCACCAGCTTTATTGTTGGGCAGTAGTTTTCTTCCTGTAATGTTCTTCAGGGTTGTTTTACACGCTATGGCGATGTATTTTGCTTGATGGTTTAGTTATATGTTCGCCATTATGAGGTTTGCGTTATGTTTAAATATTTTTAAATTCCTTTTCCGTACTGTGGATTTTAATATTAGTTTT